>CAUYRH010128791.1:0-44667 GCA_963574655.1 Perodicticus potto
AGAGGCCTAGAGGAGGAGACGGGGAAAGACCGGGAGAGGAACGGAGAGAGCATCTCTCTCCCCACTTGAAATCTCTCCCTCTACCAGGAGCTTTGGTGTTTTCCGTATTCTTTTCTGTAAATCAATTCTGTCTTACCACGGGGTGGGGAGGGAAATAATGTAATGAAGAATAATAAAATACATATATTGAAAGTTGACCAATGCAATCTGATTTTAAAGGCTCTGAGGTGTCTTCCTTATAACTAACTCCACTCCCTTCAGATTTTTTCCAGAGCAGGAAAGACTCATTGCTGGAGAGAGGTTCACCTACCACTGAGGAACAGCAGCAATTTATCAGGTTCTTGCCAGATGTTTACACAGTACCAAGTCTTCACAATAACCCCACAGAGGCCCTATTTTACCCTGGAGAAAACCAAGGCTCAGAGAAGATTAGAAATTTGCTCAAGGTCAGATAGTTAGTGGATGCAATGAGAACTTTAAGAGTAATACTTTAACTCCCAAGGGAGTTTCCCCAAATTCCAGTAGTGTTATTTTAAGTGAAAGTGTGGAATGACAGTTAATAAACTGATTGAAAATACTGGTGTTAAACTGAAGATACAATAGAATATTTAAGAAAACCTTAGTTAAGAGACTCAAACTTCAAAGAAGTTACTTTGCTTTCTGAATGTTGCCCCAACTAATAGCTTAATTTCAAAACTCATTAAAAATAAGCAATAGATTTGCTTAAATTCCTCATGTAGTCATACAGTACCATGCATATGTGAAAACACAATTTGAGTTTTAAAATCTTCAAGGAGCCATAATTAGGAAAACATAATTAAAATTAAAACATGCAAAGTAGTTTATTAATTGTCAGTCTTTTTTCTGTATCCTGCCTTCAGAATTTACAGTTTTATTTAACCATTTACAGAAGGCTTTCTTTCATCTCAGGAGAACATAGTCACATAATCAAACTCATCACCACTGCTGCCTTTTAATTGTGAATCATGGCTGCACTTGCAAATCAGTCGATTATCACTAAAGATTATCAATTTGGTAGGGAATGTTTTTGCCAACTAGAATAAAGTAGTTAATAAACATTAATAAACATCTTAAATCAATGACTCCTTTACCCTTGATGTGGTGGTAGATGTCAATTGAGATTAATAAATCAGTCAAAACAAATAAAGTGTTGAGGAAGGGAGGCACAGAGAAGCCTCTGGATGCCATGTGTGGTGAAGAATCACCATGTCCAACAACAAACTGGGAGATAAGAGTAAGGTATTAAAGCTTCAGAGAAATGACTTGTTGAAAGCTAAACAAAGTAAATCCAGATTGTCATTCGCAGAGGGTCCATTAGGAACCAATGGCAATAAAAGCTGGAGAAAACAAAATCCTCAGCCAGAATAAATTATGTTTACTGACAACATAATGTAGAGGTTAAAATCACGGACTTCCTGGTACACCTGCTGGGGTCTAAGTCCAGGCCTCATGACTTCAGTTTCATATATTCGACTATTTTTTAACTTTGCTATGCCTCTCTATCCCTATTTGTAAAATGGAAGAATAACAGTACCTAGCTCACAGAGTTGTTGGAAGAGTTCACTGAGTTGTTATTTTGTTAAGTCTTTAGAACAGTACCTGGCATATCATAAACACCAAACGATTGACTATTCAATAAACAAATGAAATAGTGGCCACTTACACCATTCTACATAGCCTTCATTCTTTCTCTGCACAGCCTTTTTACTAGAGAGAATTGGGAGATTGAAGTGATCCTACAATATTTTAGATACTTCCTCACTACAAACCAAAATTTAAATTACTTCTCTGGTAAATAAAATTAAAATATTAATTGATTTTAGTAAAAAGAAAATGCAAGGTTTTGCATTTAAAAATAAGATTACTGAGGCAAAAGTTTATTACCTGCAAGTACAAATAGACTATTGTTATATTTTAGTCATTACAAAAGCACCCAGACATTAGTACCATGTGTATTAACACTAGGCTTTTATATGAAAATGTTCATCAGAACCATCCATCAGTGTTCCACTTTTGATTATGGTATACTGACTTATCCATCAACAGCATCAAAAACTTTGTATCTCAGTCAGGTATAGTGAACCATACCTATAATCTCAGCCTTTTGGGAGGTTGAGGCAGGAGGATTGTTTGAGGCCAGGAGTTCAAGGTTGCAGTGAGCTATGATTGCACCACTGCGCTACAGCTGAGGTAACAGAGTAAAACCTTCTCTCTTCAGAGAAAAAAAAAGACAAGATAAGAAAAGCAAACTCTGTACCTCACTTGGGACAAATCCTGAACAAAAGAATGAATAGGAAAACCAAATACATTATTTGCATATTTAACAGCATGTCCAATTAACCACTCTGCTGACAGAGATTAATCCATTATTCATCTTATTCCAGCATATGTTAACACTTTGACAGTAGACATGAAAATGACTGATACAGCACATTGCAATTCTGAAAATGTTAACTGTGGACTTCAAGAAAATGTAGCTTAGAATGTTGAAGAAAGTTTCTCTACTTCAACTTTGGAGAGAGATAATCTAGAAAATCAATCAATTTTCCTACTATGTCAGAATGAATGGTCCAATATGATGCGGATTTCAGAAATAAATATGAAATACAAAGGAGGTAGGCTGTTGAGCAATGCCTTGTCAGCCAAGTACAAAGTCCAGTCTCTACACCCACGTAGGCAAAAATTCCCAGAGGTAGTTAAATTAGTCAGGCTTCTGTATTATTTCTCTAAACCAAACTATAACCTACTTGATAATTTAAAAGGATAACTACATAAAAAAATTACATGGATATGAACTAAAGCACTCACTAAACTAACAAAGACAAAACCTTAAAATATTTGAAAAACAAGTTTCTCAAAAAACGACACACTTCTTTAAAATGTGCTGCTGCGTGCCCAAATACAAGTGCTAATCATTAGTGCGAGAGTATCGTGACAGTGGTTGCCACATTTTCCCCTCATGTATTTTTTTAGAACAGCATCATAATCACTCTTAGCGATGTGCTTTATACTCTGGAACTATCCACACTTTAGATAATTCAGTCGCAGTGCAAAATTAGAGATGTCAGAATCCAAAATTATCTAAGAGGCATCAAAAATACCATTTCTCTTAGGCAACTCTCAAACCTGTAGTCTTCTAGAAAAGTATGCCATGATGAACAGACGGTAACTAATAGGCCAGGCAGGCTGAAACACACAATAATTACCCTAAAGTTAGTCCACTGGCAACCCAGGCAGTCAAAACGATAGTGCAGAATTATGTCCAAATCAGTAAATGCCACTGCCTTATATTATACCACATATTGAAAAGCTTTTGCTTAAGTTTTTTCTTCTTTCTAGTTGCTCATTTTCATAACACATATCATAATACTTTTGCCAGTTTTGGTTATTTAATTAAAAAATCACCAATCATATACATAAACATATTAAAGCTTACAACTTTGCTTTAAAAAAAATTAGGTCACATTATATAACACACTTAAACTGAAGATCCCATAGCCCCATAGGATCCTACATTTTGAATTTAAAAATGGCTACAAGACTCATGGAAGGTTTATATAAAATTTAATATGTACATTACCACATACCTTAAAAGTACATCAGAGGAACACCTTTCTATACTACCTCAATTGCAATTCACAAATCTCACAGATACTAATTCCACACAACACAGCAGATTCTTCTCATCTACTTTTACACACTTGGTGATTAAAAGGAAGTCTGTAAAGAAATCATCATCTTCTAGTCTTACAACTTTTTAGGATACTTGTTATGATTCGATTAATAATATTTTGTATCATGCCTGAGTGTAGCCTTTCAAGCTGAATTTGAGAAGGGACCTCATATACTAATCCTTCTCCACCTTCCCCGTTATGTATAGATTCAGTACCACAATGCAACATTCGATAACATTTCTTCCCCTGGAATGCAGATAAAATTTCACATCAATATTGATTTGAAATTCTTACGGTTGTTGGGAGCTAAATTTATTTCTTTTTTCTTAAAGAATCAATCATTTGGGGGCAAGTGAATTGGAAAGTGATGATAGTGGTACAAAATTAAGCTCTTCTAAATTCAAATATGGTGTCTTTCACTCCGCACAACCAACAAAATCCTGCCTCTTATCATCTTGTCATGGAAAAGCAAAACTTCTGTGGCTACTTATTAATTAAGTGACCCTGACGGAACCATCACCTCTCTAAATCTGTTTCCTTGTCAGCAAAATGATGATCAGAAACCCTGCCAGGGTTGTGCTGATGATTAAATGAGACACTTTTCATGAAGGAACTGTGGAAATATATACTTAAAAGATAGCTGTGTTCGCTCAGTTCTGTCAAAAGCTTGAGGGAATGCATTGTTATGTGATCAATGCTGAAAAAAAATCTTGCATTTTGTGAGAGACTAGAATATTTAAAACGGCTATTACAAGGTTCTGGGTGGAAAAATATTCTGCATCCCACGCAGAGCATGATAAAAAGACCAAGTGAAGGAAGCAGGTGCCTTTCTACACGACGGTGCTTGGGACTCCAGTGGAGAGGCAAGTACTGGGTAAAATGGACCCTGAGCCTGCACCCCACATTGTAGCTCTGTGCACCTAAGTAAGCCACCCCCTAAACAATGAGGACAAATAGATGGCTTAAGGGACTGGAATTTATTCTTTGCAAAGATACCTCCAGTTACAGTACATGTGGAATCAATCAGGCTCTAGGGAAAATAACAAGAGCATAAGGAGTTGAAGAGACCCTTATTATCAAAGGATCTTAGACCTGGAAATGATCTTTGAGGTATGCTAGTCCGAGGGAGAGAGAGAGAGAGAGAGAGAGAGAGAGAGAGAGAGAGAGAGAGAATATGAATAACGAAACAATGTAAAAAGCCATGCTCAGTATTATTACTGGGATTGTTACCATCCCAAAACACTGTGTTTTTCATTAAAAAGAGGCACAGACTGTAGTATAAAGGAGCCCCTGATGGCAGAGCATGGAAATGGACAAAAGTAGTGGAAGGATGATTTTTTCTCTATGTGCAACAAATTGGGTTGCTTTATTCTCTTCTCAGAGGCTAATCCTAAGAAGAGCTGCCTTTGGTTACACAGAGGTCAGGGGAAAGGGCAGATGAATGAGTGCAGCTCCTTCTCCCGCACCTGAGCATGGGTTTCATGGAGGAGTGTTTATAAAGTCTCTTTTAATTATTAAAAAAAAAAAAATTTACTGGAGGCCTATTATAGTCTGGGAACTTTAATAATTCATGGTCTCATTTATTGTTCACTGCAATATAACTTATTGTAGTTTCACTTTACAGATCAAGAAAACATTTTTAGGGAAGGGAAGTAGCTGAGTAAGTTTACACAATGCTAGTAAATGGCAATGGTCAAGTTTTCACATGGATTGTGTTTCTGAGAACTGTCCTCACCAGATCAAGCTGCCTCAATTATTTATACAGTCATGTGAATTTAGATCAATGAATTCCTGTCTTAAAACAAATGTTATGTCTATTTGAAAAATAAAAATAATAAAAGTATGTTTTGTTAGAAGTGCACACAGCAACTTGGTGGAAAGCAATTGTGCTACAAGCTCTCTCTAGAACATTAATAACAAATGACAACAAAAAGCAGGTAAAATTCACTCTTTAGATGGTTTTATCAGATCGTCTCATGTTAACTCCAAGATGATTGCTACGTGTACATGAACTTTGCATCTTTTTGCATGCATGCTAGGAGACGATTTGTTTTAAAGAGAAGGTGCACTTGTCTGCTCTAGGCTTGACTCTTTCTAATGGCAGCTTGGCCGTGCCTGGGATAACTTGCCTCCTCTAGTCTCATCCCTACTCTCATTAGCCCCTCATTCTCTGGCCTTCCACAGTACCTCTGTCAGACACACAAAACACATACACCTATAGAAGACATTTACAGTACATTTCCTCAATGGGTGAGTGAACAATTTTAGGAATAAATCTGTTAAAGATTGTCAAAATTACTATCAAAAATTCCTTTAGAATACCAAAATTACTTGGATTATGAATGATTTGAAGATTCTTCCAAATACATTATCTGGCCATTTTATTGAAAACAGCATTTTAGTGAAACAAATTTTCTGTCCCAGAAGCTGAAGTAGGGAAAAGGTGTGGAACAGCAACGTCTATTTTAGCAGAACAAGCATAACCAAGAATGTGCTGGGTCACACATGCAAATTAATTACCATTTAATTAACATCAAAAACTAATAGCTAACTATGTCCTCAATGTAGAGAATATTGCGCAAGGTTTTGCTAACTCTCAAAACCAGAAAAAAAAAGGGTAGCAGGATCATCCTATCAAACAGCAATCTCTTGCCTCTTAAAAAAACAACAGAAAAACACAAAAGCCTCTTCAGTGGAATCAATGAAGTGATCTGTGGGACACAGAAGTGTGCCAACCTTTCTTACAGTGCGCGTTATTGTTAAAGGATGCCGGAAGCAAAATTCTGGACTGTTTCTTCTAATGATTTCTTCTCCAAGAAATTAACCATTAAACTACATGGAGGACCCTCTTAGTTCGACTTTAAAAACCTCTGAGCTCATGGAATTGCTCTGGGCTATGGGCCATGAGACTTTGATTCTAATTCCTCTTTGATTCTGATCAGAGATCTGGCTCCATTCTTTGGCACATTTGTTATATGCCTCAGTATCCCTACTGGAAAATTATGCTCAAACTTCCTCAGAAACCCACCATTCCTCTTCTAAGTCTAGCACATGCAGCCACAGTGCCTCAGATAGAGAAACACTACACATTCAAGTTATAATTATTATCTTTACATAACACCATTGGGCAACTTCAATTACAAACCACACTTTTAAAATCTGTTAACATTTCCTTCTGGGGAAGCCCTTTTGCCCTCTGATAGTATAAGCTCATCATGGCAATATAATTTCCGGAGCTCATATTTGTGGGAGGAGAATGGCTGGCACTGGTGTGCTCAGATCTGTGATGGCTTTCTTCTTCATCTCCTGAAATTATTGAGAGACTCTAAGCTAATTTTCTGAAGTACACAGAGGCACTTAGAAGCGCCGGAGCGGAGATGGGAGCCTGAGCACTGCACTGACATCATGCTATGCTCCCCACACATGGCACATCATAAAAGCAGTACTGGCTGAGCACACTGGTCTATTCTGGACTCATGGTAGTGTTAAGCAGCATTCTTAATTACAAGCAGGCTTGCATTTTATCATTTACAGTCGCACAGTTCTCTGTTTAAGTGAAAAAAGTAATTGTTTTTGCTGAGGTATTTTCACCATTTATGTTTTTAAGTACATGCAAATAAAGTAGGGCCCTGCAATGTTCTCAAAACCTGCTTCTTATGTGCACTTAAAAAAATATCCTCATCATAATCTCTGCAACTAGGTCAGCTTGCACAAAGATGTTCAGGGTAGCCATGAGCACTCCCTGCACCCTGCAAACCTTGTAAGTGACACCTCATAATAGTGCAAATGAAGCATGGCAAGATGAGAAAATGAAGAAGAATGAACCTGGATAGTTGCCCCAGCAGTTTTCAAAACACAGGAGCTGCAATTTTATTCCTTAAAAGATACCATACCAATTTTTTCATTTTATATGTTCAAGTTTATACACGTATTATCTATTATGAAAAAAATGTAATTCCCAGAAGTCCTAACACAGCCTTAGAGGCTGGTTCATTTATGCATCTATGTATTTGCAAGAGGCTCCAATTTTGAACTAAGCATCATTTTTACCTGTCTTGACTTTCAGCTAAGAATTAATTACATTGTCATTTTCCTTTGTGCTTTTCCTTCACCCTCATCTATTAGGCTCTCAGATCCCTGCTTTGTGGGCCTTTTGTCCCAATAATTAGCTAAATATTCCGGGATCTTACTGACCCAACAAATTCAACATCACCTCTTTGTCATTAGGTTTTTCTTTAAGCCACCACCCTCCTGTCTGCCTGGTTCCCAGACACTCTGCACTCCCACCTCACCTCATTTCTCCATCCCCCACCCAGAGAGGCTTATTTTTCATCTTAACATTCCTTAATTGTTCTCTAGAGTTAATATTCCTTCTTTTCAAGAGGAGGAAGTATTAAAAATCCACACCCCGGCTTTTCTTTGATGGGGGAGGGGGGTGGTTACTGACAGTTAAGTTTGTTCTTCTGAGTGAAAAATCAAAAAGAATCAGAAAGAGAGAGAGACTCTTCCGAAAGACTGAGTGTGGGCAGAGTTTTAAAAACACACGAATTGACCATATAATGGAAGCGTGGAAGAAAAGAGAAAGTTTGCTGACCCCAACTGCTGCCCATGCACATTTTGTCCACTCTCCTCCCATCCTTCCTCTTTTTCAATGATAGTTGTCTCTGATTTTTCTTTTCATTCACATACCGAGACAAGCACTGTATTGTGGAGGGATAGAAATGTTTGTAGACACCAGCAGACGGCGCCTAACTGGGGTAGAAGCTGCAGTGGTGAGAAGAAAGGGGCTCGGACTCTGTCGCAGGGCCCCCTGGCTGTCCGCTCTCCACAAGCCCAGGTGCTGCCCCATGCAGCCGCCTGCTCTGTCCGGAGAGAGGCAGACGCTCAGGGAAGGGGAAGCTGCCCTGCATGTGAGTCTCAGCCAAGTGTTTCCCACTGGTACAATTAGGCGCCCCGCCCCCTCGCACTCTTCCTCCCTCCCACGCTCTGTCTGCCCCCCTCCCCACCCAGCCCTGGTTTGCCCTGGATCCTCCCACAGGACTCAAAATTCCTCGCAAAGTCAGGGCAGGCGGTGGAAGTGCACCCAGGTAAAGAAGGCAACAAGCTCCTGGAATAAAAGGGCTTGTGGTGAGATCACCAGAAACTCCCCGCTGTTTCAGGCGGACTACTCTCCCTCACTTGTCACTCAGAAGTCCCGGGTTGTGGGTTGGTGGCATCACTCCTGTCTCCATACAGGTCACTCTTGAGAGACGACAAGCGGAAGGAACCAATTCCTCGGACCCACAATGAAGGGCTGCTCTGTTCCATTCCCAAAGCCCGCTTGCCAGTGTGACTTGGTCTCTCTTCAGCTGGACTACGCTATGGCCCCTCCTCCCGGGCTAGATCCTGGCAGCACCAGCAGCTGCTCAGGGAGAAATTACACAGGAAGAGGGGCTAGGGGCCCCAAGCTGAAGCAAGTCTGGAAAGGTTAACTGGTGTTGCAAGAAAGGGGGGTTAAGGATATGAAGAAGGGTGCACAACTTTCACTCTGCTTTAAAGAAGTGAATTTTACAGTACGGGGAAAAATTGGTTGGGTGCGGGGAAACAACTTGCAAAAACAGTTTGTGGCTTTAATTTTTGCAGAGCAGAGGATTTGAAATAAGCATTTATGTTAAGATTGGAGCAACCTGGCCTCACACTGTCGGCCACTCTACAGAAGAAACCTGCCAAGTCAGTCTTTCCTCACTCTCTGCCCTTCTTGGTTTGGAACAACTTCCTTAGAGCTTCCTTCTCCTCCTCCAGGTAGACCTCCTGGCTTACCCCAGCCAATACTGACTCACTTGCATTCCCTGGAAAGCACCGAACACTGAGGAAGGAAGAAGCAGGACCTCCTTTATCCCAATAGCCATCGGACATGATCCTCAGGGAGATAGATTTGCACAGTTAAAGCATCCCTCGGTTCCGTTTAGAAAATAACAGCCTGATTACCATGAAAAAGCAACGTATTTATGTGCTGAGTGGATGAAAGGAGTATGGTGTCCAGAAGTCCCCTCCGTGCCTGATAAGGGGTGCCCTGCATTGGAAAGGGTGCCTGGGTTACCCCCCTACCTTCTCCAATTAAGGGAAGAGGTGGGGTAAAAGGAATTGCCCTCCTGTTGAGTGAGTCCCAGGACTGGACCGCTTGGCTGTCACTGCAGTCTGGTCACACTTTGGAGGAATGTGCGGCTGGAATCTCTCCCTCCCCAGGCCAGGGAAGATGGGCAGGAGGTGGGGCAGCACATAAAGCACAGACAAAAGGTTCTGCAGAGCCCTCCTCTCTCTGGCGCTCAGGTCCCTGAACTGCGCGTGGAGCCCCATCCGGCCACTGAGTGACCTTCTGGCGAGTGACGCCCCCTTCCCGTGGGGCCCAGCCGCCCAGCCGGAGCTGGTCCTTTAATAGGTGCCCACATCTCTCTCTCTCTCTGCCTGCACCTCGACAGGGAACGCCCCTCCCACCCCTCACCACAAATACCCGCGACGCCTTCCCCCAACCCCTTTCTATTGTCTTCAAAGAGATAAGAGGCTCCCACCAACACACACAAATGCACCTCCCTTTCTCCAGCTCCCTGTCTCCGAGCCATAGGGGCCCCGAAGCGAGTGCAGGGTTGGAAGGGGGGAGCGAGGGGTAACCCGCGAGAACTTGGCATCACAGACCCACCGTGTCCGCCTCGCAAGGATGCCGGTGACCTGTAGATTGCAATAGGCACTGAATGATGCTTGCTGCTGCCATGGAAATGGTGGATGTGGTGCGCTCCCAAACTGGACGCACCCCACGCCACTCCTAGGAGGCCGCTGAGGGTGAGCGGGACTATCCAGAGCAGGGCCAGGCGCCCCCCTGCGCCGCCGCCGCCGCCGCCACCCCCGGGCGAGCCCAGCTCGGCGCCGCACCGGAGCATCCTGTGGTACATGGCGGGGCGCCCGCCGCGGGAGGCAAAGTTTGGGGCGCGGGGAGCAGAGAAGGCGCGGGGGAGCGGGCGGCGGCGCGGGCTGGGCTGAGCGGCCGGCCGCCTCACCGCGCCAGGGCACCCATCCTCTCCCTCCTTCGGACAGTCTTCTCGGGGTCCTGGAGTCCGCCGTGCCTTGCACCCCAAACAATCCGAAACATAGCCGAGGAGAATGCAGCTGGCGGGGGGCTTGTCCGGGAAGGCAGCCCCGGGGAACAGCGAGCGCGGAGCGGGTGGCTGCTCCCAGATTTCCAGGGCTCCAGGTTCTCCAGAGATACTCCCAAAGAGTTTCGGGCGAGAGTGCGTGCCGGGGGGTGGGGAGCCGAGAAATTGTTTAAAGCTCCTCCCGGAGGGTCCTCACTTCTACATGACAGCCATCCACCGCGAATCCACTAGGTAAATCCATTTAGCTTTGTGTGGGGGGACTGGGGAGGCCACTTCGCCGGCCCAACCTCCTTTCAAGGGAGCAGCAGACCCCATGGAATCGAGGCGCCCCTTCCCTCCATTCAGCCCCGGCCGGCTCGCCCGCTAGCGCCAGCCTCCCCCGGGCAGCGCGCAGAGCAGCGGCGCGCATCGCCTGCTCCCGAGGCAGTCTCGGCGTCCGCCGCCTCCTGACACTCACGCCCGGCGAGGGGTGCAGAGGCAAGAGTGCACCCTTATGAAGAAAGCGGGAATCGAACGGGGGAAAGACAGCTGAGAAGAAGAGGGGGACGAAAGAGTAGGGGAGGGAAAAAAAGAAAAGAAAAAGAGAAAGAAAAGAAAGGGGAAAAAAAAGAAAGAAAGAAAGAAAAAGAAAAACCACACACGCTGGTGAAGCAAGGGGCTCTATGCAAATCTGCAGTCTCCAAACAGCAAATCACTGAAGCTCGGATGCAATGCAGAGGACGAGCCTATGTAACGAGGGAGGCTGGTCCAGCTTCCCACAAAAATCCCCGGTTTCGCCTCTCCCTCGCATTCTCCACACATCAAAGGGACACGTGTATGGCGATGCGGGAACACCTAAAAAGCAACTCTCCCGCCGCCAGGTGATCCTTGCATCTGAATTACGATGGCAAATGGCACCCTTCCCCTGCTTCTATGGTGTAGATGTAACCAGTGTCTTCAGAGCTCTTAAAAGGGAAAGAATTCGGCTCCTTTTATTGGACCAAACTTGTTCTACCAGGTGTTTAAACCTAATCTGCTAAATATGGCTTGACACCATCTACTCAAGCATCAGGTTTGATGATCTTTTAATGACACATATTACTTACAACAAAGAGTCTTCTTCCCATTACAATATCGTGTCTCACATAAGGCAGTGGAAGTTCAAGGGGCCAAAACTTGCAAGGAGGAAAAGGGATGAGTTAATTTGGCAGCTGGAGAAGAGGCAGAAAGTGAGAGAAAGGGAAGAGAGGAAAGGAAAGAGCTTCAGGGGAGAATGAGGAGAAGGCAGAGAAGAGAGAAATGGAATGAATGAAATTGCTTGTATTTCAGTCAATGTTTTAGCATTATTTAAGATCTCCCGAGATCTCTGTGGAAGCCCTGTTGTGATCATCTTTCCTTGGGGTGGAATTCTGCCCTTCTTTCATGCTGTCTCATAAAGAAAATAGCATCAAGGATCAAAAATTCCTAAATCTAGTACCCCCAAGGAAAAGAGAGCATTTATATTGTGTGCCTGAAATACAGCGTCTTTTACTGAAAGCTCTGTGTGTGTCCTGGCTGAAAGACCAGGAAAAAGAACACACGCCTAAGAACAGGAATCTAGCAATGCAAGTGGACTGGGAAAGAAAGACCTCAGGCTCTGGAGGCTGGCCATTCAGACTTGGGACTATGAGGGAAACACTGCCTTGCTTCACAAAAGGAGATAAAAACTGGTTGGTCTAGGGGCTGGGCTGTGTGTGTATTTATTTCTATTTAAAGACAAAGGAAAACAAACAGGCACACAAATTCTCACTTATATCTCACCATCTATATATTAACAAAACTAAAGTCCTGTATTATTAATTAAAAGGTGATAATCAGAGGATTTGATTCAAATCAGCTACTCATCCAAGTGATCCTTTAGACTGTGTCTTACTACTTCATTCCAAGGGTCAACCATGAGACTCTGATGGCCACTATTGAACAGCGCCCAAGAGACCCCCCCAAATCAAATCTGTACTGATGCAAATCTCACATTCCTGTCCAAAGTTTATTAGATTTTACTAAAAAGATAATTCTTCAGTAGTTCATTAATTGGAATAGTTGACACTTGCTAAAGAAGGTGCTTTCCTCTACCCAAATATGCCAGGTTTTCTGACCCTCCACAACTGCTCAAAGAAAAAAACAAAACAAAACAAACAAACAAACAAAAAACAAATACAGCATCTTCCACTGACCCTGCTTTTATTCTCAGATCATTTCCTCTTCATTTGTTATCTTCATAAGTATTATAATTCACTAATATGAGTAGCGAATATTCATTTTAAAAATATCAAGTCGAACTTCCAAATGAAAAGGACAATCATCTTCACAGCGTTTTCAGGACTATAGATCCACATTCTGAACTTGACATTTCACAGTGTGAGCATGGAAGGAGCACTGCATTGAGAGTTAGGACACCTGTGCTGTGCTCTTGACATGGCCATTTACCGGTTCTATCACTTTCGTTACTTTGCCTTTCCCTGAGGCACCATGGCTTCCCTCATAAAATAGTCATGTTCCTATCTTTCCTAACAATCCCACAGGGTAGAAAGGATATAATGCAATATTTAATGTTAGAGTAGTTTAAAATATATCAAATGCTTCCTACAATTAAGTCATTACGTCTCTCATCCAGGTCTAGCATAGGCACTCTGATTAGCATGCATGATACTTCTGGCTCCCTTCCATCTATAAGAAATGTGGAGCACTGCATTGTGCTCCGATACCCTCATATACGATGCCAATCTATTCCTGCCTCCTCAACCAGATGGTAGATTCCTGAAGGGGACAGGGGTCAGGTCTTTATTTGCACTCCCTCGAGTGCCCAGCATATGTGAAACTTATCTACTCTCTTAGTACTGACACTCTGTTCTCATTATGCAAGGTAGTTCTCATAAATAAAATCCATGGACCAGCAAATACTCAACTATTGTTCCTATGGAAAAATAGAGGGTTAGGTTCCTGTGAACTTCTGGGCAGGACATTTTCATCACCTGCTCAGCATATAACCCTGTTTTTGTGTGTTTCTGAGGAGAGTCACCTAATTCAGTACCCATTGTTGATTCATTAACATTGAACTTGTGACCAGCAGGACTCTAACTCATGCCAGAATGAAGCTTATTTAACACAGGTATTTTCTCCATAAGGCACATTGCAACCTTTCTACACCTAGAAACATCAGACAGCCTTTCAGCATTATGCTTGAGGGCCCTTTCAAACAGCAAAATCACCAGTAAAGAGCACAAAAATGTGAAAAATGTGATGCTAGAAAGACCTAAAATAAGGCACCTGCTTATAGTATGAGAGCTGAAATAAGAAGCCAGAGCAGGGTCTTGTTCAACCTCAGGAAGAGATATGTGCATAGGGCTTACGGTTTTGGCCATTCTCTGCATGTCAGCTAAGGATCACCAAAATGTCACAGGTTACGAATAAATTGTAGCAAGGAGGTAAATTTGTGTCTGTGAATAATAAGGATCAACTGCATTTGTCATTCTCTTAATGACTGAGACAGGATAAGGTTGAGACTTTGGAAAGTGGTTTGTATAAACTAAAGCCAGGGAAATAGAATCAGTGTAGAAGATTCTGATGAACTTTCCCAAGAGCATTCAATGAAAAAAGGGCTCCCCTCTGCCCATGTTTTACCACCTGGGGCATTAGGAAATAAAGGCAGGATTAAGGAAAGGATAACCAGAAATCTTAGTTTTCCTAGAGTCTCAAGAGGTAAAGAGAAAATATGTATGACTGCCTCAAAAGAAGAAATTGTAATCTTTCAGGCAAAGAAAATAGAGACAGGAGAGGGTAACTTTGCAATATGTAGGAGGTTCCAGGGTGGATGTTGAGATACTGAAGCTGTGATATTTGTTATAAATGGTTGTAATTTTCAGAAATCAGGAGAAATTCTCTGTCTAGATAGTGGAGGAAAAGTATTGTGAGCAAAAGCATCCCTGTCCTGGATGAAGCAAATAAAGTGTGTGCTTACTCACAAATTTGCATCTCTTCATCTGGCCCGTCCTTGTGCTTGCAATGTCTGATTAAAGGAAACTGAGGCATCGTCTGACAAATTAGTCTTAGGTGAGTGAAGGCATGGTTGGCAGAATCATGGCATTAAGTGAAATACAATTTACGCTCAAAAATTTCAGCATAGAAATGTGATATACATGTGTGTTAATGTTCTTCTGTACCCCAGGAATTTTCATCAGAAAATTATGCTCCAGTATCTCAGTCAGAATCACAGAGGCCAGGGGTGGCTTCTATAAGGCTTGGGCTATTATCATCTCTAATTGTGATTTGACTTTGCTCATTAGTTAGAATATGTGCTGAAGATAAGTTATCATTGGGAAAATTATTCCCTTTTTAATTGGTGTAATGGAAGTGAGGAATGAATTCTTCTATTGGTGAAATCACTAATATGCAAGATATATAGATTAGCAAAAAGTTTTATAGACATACCTCACTGCTACTTAATTAGAGTAGGTGAATGTGACATGCCTTTCAATCCTAGTGTGAAGAATGGTTCCAGAGTAATAGTAAGAACTAATACTTATTTTCTAGCTGGCTTGACTGAGAGATGTAAATGTATTTGCTCATTTAATCATTACAAAACAGTATGAGGCAGGTACTGAGATTGATTCCTAGCTGTTCTCTGTCAACCAATTTTAAGAGCTGGTGAGCTGGATGCTGCCACTGAATTAGTGTCATATTTGCTTCAGAAAAACCTATTTTCACAAGTCCTTTTTTTTTTTTTCAGGCACCTAAAAGAATACAGAGCTGGGATCTCATGAAACTTCTAGGGCAGGCTATGGAATCTTATGCCTACATATTGATAAATGTCTGTTTTGGAAGCAGAAGTTGGTCTGAGACTTGCACTCATTATGAACTATACTTGTGGGAACTCCTCGAAGAGTGGTTAACCTTCATTTACTGCTAACAGCTGTAGTTACTGAGATCTATCTGAAAGAACCTAAGAGGTGCGTGTGAACTGTCTGAAGTTACAGCTAACGATTTGCAATGAACCAGAGCAAGGTAACCTAAGTTGGTCCACAGTGCTAAGAAATGGGGAATAGGTTTGAAATCTGAGGGGAGAAAACAAAGGAAATAGAGACAGAAAAAGTGAGCGAGTAGAAGGGGGAACAGGTGGGGAAACACTGAAAAGGACAGGTCATTTCAAATTATTTTTTCCATATTCCAAAATCAACCCTCTGTCTCAAGAAACAGGATAGTTGTCAGGCAGACATTTTCAACCTTTTCATGTTTTTCTTAAGCTTAATTGGAAATCCTTACAGCTCAGTATTAAGCTTTTTAAATAGAAAAGCAGACACGAAGAGCGGCCAGGGGAAGTGTACCTACCTAAACCCATAAGCACACCAACCTCTTAAAAGCTGAAAATGAGGAGAGTGTCAGTCTTGCGTTTTGCATTTCTACTGGTATCAGCATAAAGAAAAGACAAACAGACCCTACATACCCCTCTACCTGCATTTCTGAGTTGGAACTGACAGAGCGAAGAGGAGGAGACTCAGAAATGGGTGTGTTTCTGGTGAAGTGTAAAGATAAACCCTGATCCTGTTACCTCTATGGGTGATTACAGGTCCCCAGGGTGTTCTGAGAAAAGATCAGAAAGAAGAACAAGAGCATAAAAAACAGAAAAAAAAATGTCAAGGCCAAAAGCATCTCTGAAGATTCTGTGCAATCCTTTTATTATTCAGATGATAAACTTGTGTTACAGAAAAGTCAAGTTTATTTAAGGATGTGATTACTTATCTGGAGGTATATTTTTATCTCCCACCACCCACAATCCAATCGCACATATAGATTGGTAAATTCAGTTAATTTAGCTCTTACCTAGCACCTCCAGGTTAATATATCAAATCAGGGGAATTTGGGAGGACCCTTTATGAACCAATATAATTACTCATTCACTCAAATTAAATTAGAACCTGGGTGTACAATTCGACTTGGGAAACATGCCTAGATTTATTCAAATCAAGGTTAGTTGTGTTCAGGATGAAAGTATTTTATAATCTCTATCTTATCTTTTATCCTATTTAATAAAAATTTCATATATGATGCCCTTTGTAAAAGTCAGTGCCTAAACACCAAAGTATAGTAATAGAGATTTCACTATAACTGCATATTTAAGTATTGTGCTGTCTTTCAGTTGCTATCATCTTATGTTGTTTGTGGAGTTCTTTCAACCAATTTGTGGTGTTGGAAAATTTTTCTATAGGTTCATAGGCTTTTAGTTTGAATGTGTTCATAACCTAATGGGAAGCATGTAGCTAGAGTGGCAGGCTGAGTTTGAATCTGAGTTCCACTGTGTTTATTCATGTGACATTGGGTTTGATGGTCCCTTATGCCCCAGTTTCCTCATCTAGAAAATCACTAAGACACTATCAATAATGGATAGAACAGTTTCTAAAATATGTATTAAATACTTAGTAAATCTAAGTTACTATCCTTTATTCATATGTACTTATTTTAGTTTATCATTTATACATATGCACTTTTTTTTTATACTAAAGACCTAAGGATAAGGACCTGTGACCCAGTTTTTGATTTAGTCATATTCTAAGTCTCCACACTTCGTCTACAGTCAAAGTTGGCCTCCTCTCCAATAGATTCTTACTCCAGCTTTTGTTTCTCTAAGTCTATGGTATTCTAACTTGAATCTGCATAGTAACCCCTAGATGGGTTCTTAAATCACAGGATTGCTTTGCTTTTGATTCCTTTCATCTTTGGAAAGCCCTAATAATTTGCTTTTCTAAAAAGTCCCCAGGTAATGTTGAAGCTGCTAGCCAAAGGGAACAAGACTTTGAGAATCACTCTTCTATCTGAATGTCAAGGTCCTTGACACAGATTTTATTAACCAACAAGTGGAGATCTTTCTTCTTAGGCTCCTTACTGATGATCTCACCTCCTTTTAGCTTGTCCTTTATAACTGCAACCAGATTACTGTACCCTAAACAATCTTTAAAAGACTTCAAGATGTGTGCCCATAAAAACCTATTTTTTTCTCATCTCATACCATGTAACTATAAAGTAACCATAAATTCACTTTAGTTAGAAAAGAAAAAAACACTATTTGGTTTACCTGCTCATCTTTTACATTTGAGCTCTTCTTTGGTTAGCCTTGCTATTGGCTATGGGCAGGAGCTCAGACCGCACTAGGATTCAGTTCTTCTACCAACTTACTAGCTATGGGCCTGGGGCGGTTTATTTAAAATCAGTTTTCTCATCTGTAAAAGGGTTAATAATTGTAGGGTTGTTAGGATTAAAATAAGTCGACAGATTTAAGGCATGTAGAGTAGACCAGGTGCAGTGGCTCACACCTATAATCCTAGCACTCTTGGAGGCCAAGGTGCATGGATAGCTTGAGCTCAGGGATTCAAGACCAGCCTGAGCAAAAAATGCGACCTCTATCGCTACTAAAAATAGAAAAAACTGAAGCGAAAGTATCGCTTGAGCCCAAGAGTTGGAAGTTGTTGTGAGCTATGATGCCAGAGCTCTCTATCCATACTGATAGGTTGAGGCTGTCTCAAAAATAAATAAATAAATCATGTAGAGTAGACAGAATAGTGTCTGATGTACATTGTTATTATTTTTCTTCTTTCTTTCTCTCTTTCTTACTTTCTTTACTTCACTCCTTTCTTCTTTCCTTCCTTCTCTTTCCCTCTCTTTCTTTCTTTCTTTCCCTCCATCCATCCCTCCCTACTTCTGTCGCTCTCTCCCTGCCTTCCTTCCCTCCCTCCCTTTCTTGTTTTCTTTTTCTCTCTTTCTCACGTTCTTTCTTTTCTTCTCTTTCTTTTCCTTCCTTCCTCTCTCCCTCCCTCCCTTCTTCTCTTTTCCTCCCTTTTTCCCTTTCTTTCCTTGTGTCATTCCCCCCTCCCTCCCTTCCTTCTTCTCTCTCCCTCTCTTTCTTCTCTTCTTTCTTTCTTTCATTCTAGAATAAGTTATTCTTTCCCCTTCTTTTATAGCAGGAATAAGACAAAGTTTATGATAATACTTGTTTCCATATAACCCTAATACTGGTCATGCAAATAATCACCATAATAAAACAACCATCACCACCACCCAAGAAGTCCCTTCCATATCCCAGCATATCAGACCTCCAGTCCAACCAGCAGCAACTACAGGAAAGACCAAAGCTACACACCCCTGGATCTGTGCCTGCACTCCAAGGCACAATATATCATACACAGCCATCTCTGCAGAAGAAAAGGGGATGAGATTATTGAGAACAGAACCAGAATTGTGAGGATAACTATAAGGCAAGTTAGAGTGATATTAAGCCTAAGGAATAATTTGGAAGTTTGCAGTAAATACAGATATTCAAACCAACAACCAGAACTCATTCACTATGCGTTTAATTTCCTGAATGCCCAAGCACTTAGAGCATAAACCAATTTGCTATCTTTATGAACATATATTCTGTACCATAGATTACCATTTGAACGCACCAAAAGAAATTGAATCATGCAGTTTGAATTGATGCTCTAAAAACCTTCATCTGAGATCTGTCACCTAATCCTGATCCATCTTGGGATTTATTAGATTACATATATACGTATACGTTATTAGAGTATACAATTTGTTAGAAAATATTTTGATGGTAGTACTACAGAGAAATTGTTACAACTGTTCCATTATGAAGATCTCTTCTCCAGGTGAAGTCAAAGTTCTTCAGCATGGTATATTAAGCCCTGTAAAATTTGCTTCCATCCTCCCTTTCTTGTTTTGTCTTGTCTCCATCTTAACTTCTGCCTCTTCCCCCAGAAACACACCAGGCTTCAGCCACATGAACCTCTCCCTCTTCCTCATTCTCCCTTTAAGCACACTGCACATTTTTTGTTGTTTCTTTGCCATTGACCATACTATTCTCTCTATAGAACTCTTTCCTCCTTTCCCCCTCTCTTAACATCCATTCATTCCTCTAACAAATTTTAACACATATTCCTCTATCACAGCCATTCTCAACCTGTGGGTCACGACCCCTTTGGAGGTCAAATGAACCTTTCACAGGGGTCGCCTAAATACATCCTGCATATCAGATATTTACATTATGATTCATAACAGTAGCAAAATTGCAGTTATGAAGCAGCAACGAAAATGATTTTATGGTTGGGGGCCACCACAGCATGAGGAACTGTATTAAAGGGTCGCGGCATTAGGAAGGTTGAGAACTACTGCTCTATCAGTTTTCTGAACTCTGATACTTCTTTGCTGGTTTCTCAAGTACAGACTATTACAAATACCTCCAAAAGACAAAAACCGCCAGGATATGGAATAAAGTGTTCACATTACTGTTGTGCTGAATGAATGAATGAAGTATCAAAGCTATTTGTAAATTCCCTTCTGTTTATCCTTGTAGGGTTTTGGTGAGTCCTTCTTATTTCCTTAAATATATAGGAAATTTAGGCTGAATTTTAATTTAAATGCTAAGTAAATTGGTAATGAAGAGTAATGGAATTCACTGTCATATTTTCCTGCTCATGTTATAAACAGATGTCTTTCTTTACCATACTCTGTGGGGGGAAAAAAAAGAAAGAAAATATCACCAAGCTAATATGCTTGCTGCCAGGTTGAATTGCAGAACAAACATTTATGGCCAACTTATAAATCCTTGACTATAGGGTTTTATAATGGAAATACTGGCACTCTTTTCTCTATAACAATTCAAATAATATCACTACAGCAAAATTTATAATGTAATATATTTCTCTGGGATGGATGATGGAAGAATAGCTATAGGAGTTGGAAAAACTTTCAGTAGCTCAATTCAAATCGCATAATTATTCCAACAGTTCAAGTCTCTTGGAATATTTACTTCAAAATGAGTAGTATAGGCTCCAAAACATTTATTATTAAAAACAGGAAATTTTTGATACCTAAATAAGAAATATTTGACCTCTGAGGCATTTTGAAAAATAATTAATCATTTTTTTAACTGTCTTCCTTTTGTAAAAGAATTACTTTCCATTACATTTTCTCTGTTTTGTTGCTGAGATGATTCCCCAGAGAACTGTGTGTTTATCTTGACAGGTGTTAGTAGATCTTCAGACCTCTACGGAATTGAGGTACAGCAGAAAACATTATGCCTGCAAAATAATGAACTTACCTATTGCGTTCTAAATAAAAGAAACTACACGTCAAATGAGAATAATCTACTAATGACTTCCTAATGAAGCTTTCATTAGGCATATGGTGTGGTCTTCAATATTTAACACATGATAATGTTAAAAAAATGCTTGATGATATTTTAAAAGCATACCTGATGATTACCTGATATATTATTTTCAAATAAACTCGTTTACCCTCAGATTGCTTAAGACACCTCATCAAAGAGAACAAAAAACATTTCAAAGGGATTTTTTTTCGAATGCCTTAACTTCTATTGCCCTTAAACAATTAACACTGGATTTGTTACCTCATCTTTAAGAGAGGGACAAACTTTTAATTTTTTGTGTGCTGCAAAATATCACACCTTAATAAAATTTAGGAGTCAAATACTGAGAATAGGACGATTTTGGTCCAATTCATAGTGGATTGATCTAAAAGTACTGTTACTATCCAGCACATCAAGCATCGGCGTAATTGTTAAAACTATAGACTTTAATGATCAATGGAAAATCAGCTACAAACAAAATTGGGATCACTTCATATTGGTGATATTTTAATTTACCATTTGTCAAAGACAAAAATTCAAAGCATTTCACAGAAAAACTTCCCTCCTGCAGAAAATTATCAGGTTCAGAGCATGCACCATCCCATTCCAGCTAACATTTAGGGTAGCATATAAAAGAGCTACAAATAAGTCACACCTTCATTGCTTATCTGTGCCAAATTCTTGATTTCCCATTTCAGGTTCCCTTGTAAATTCTCTCCTACTTCTGTATAATTGCAGTTGTCCAATTGAGACTAGAAGATTTTATCAGGCATGCATTTTGTTATTATTATTTAAATTGACTCATTTAAATTATTATTTATTGCCAAGTTTTGCAGAGGCAAGAAAAAAGACATGGCAAAAGAAGAGCCAAGGTGGGTCTTTTCTCCTTTGGCAGCAGCAGACAGAAACGTACGAAAAGCAATGGATCATGAAGAAAAGCAATTTCCTACTTAAGAATTAGACAGTACCCTCTTTTGTACTGTTAAATCAAAGTTTTAGTTATTTTTTCAAGTAATACTGATTTTCTCCAATTTACATAAATAGTCTCTAGAGAAACTGCAAAAGACCCCAAACACATACCCTTTCAGCCAATCAATAGAAAATATTAAAAAAAAAAAAAAAACCTGCTTTATTTTGTACTGCTTTGAGCAAGTCTTTACACAGGATGGGGGAAAAATTCAAATTCCTACATAAGGGAAGGATAATTAGCTTAACAAGGAAGAATTTTTACTGATCGATGAGGCTTTTCCCTTTCCATTTTTTAGGAAAAATATAGGTGATTTTTACCTTGAATTAGCTCACATTTACTAGCATTGGAAAATTGAAAACTATGTAAATTTCAGCAAATGTTTGCTTTACCTTTCAGGTTCACGATGGTATTAACACTGCTATCAGTCGGTTATAAATTCAGACTTGAGAATACTTATAGCAGAAAACTGAATACTCTGAATTATCATGTGAAAATCCTGATCAATTTCAAATGGATTTGCATTCCTGGAGGGGTAAAACATATTCTGAAATAATAAAGTCAAATAATATTATGTTCCAATACAAAATATGGGGATGGAAAACTATAAGCCTATTTTAACATACTATTTTTTAAAGGTTTGTTGCTTATAGGAGTTATGTTTAAGGAAGTTGCACATTTTCTATGGTGAAAACAGTCTTGTCACATAATTAAGAACAAAAGCTCTCTATAGTCTGATAATAGGGTTGTGATTGAAAACCTTATAATTTATTTCAACTTATTCCTCAGTGGTCCAGTTCTATCTGTCTAGAATCTTCCACTGTTAGTAGATACCTAAGAACAGTGGGTGAGAAGTGGACACAGCTTTAAGCTATGATTTTAATTGTCTTTTTTCCCTAGTTTTCAAAATACAGATGCTATTAAGTCACTGTTAAGTGCAATACTCGAAAGAGACATTAAGAGCAAGCAAGTAAATATATCAACAGAGCAGCAATTTCCTGTTTTACATATAATTCCTGAAGTAATATTTGCTAAATGTGATGGAATAACCTTATACACACTAGGAAATTAATTGTGAAAATTAAAGAAAATAAGGACCTATACAGAGAAACCAAATGAGAAGAGAACAGATCTATAACCAGGCAGAACAGAATTTAACCATTGCAACCAAGTAATCGCAGAAGGCTGAAGTCAATCAGTGTAGCTGAAGCAAGTAACTTTGGAGGGATGAATGTTGTTACTTTCACCCAACCTAAATCTCCAATCCAATAATGTGAGCGAAGTCTGAATTTCCTGGGCTGAAGAATAAAACAAACAAACAAAAAAAGCTGGATTTGCTGACAGCCAGAGAATGGAAAATATGCTGATCTTTCCCAGATTAAATAAAAGTATGAAAATGACCTGATTTGTAATGAGACAAAGATCCAGTACTAAATAATTCAATAGTCTCCTAAGACTTACTAGATACTATCTATTTGGAAATACTGAGATTCATTTTGAAAATCAGTGCTGCTCAATTACTATGTTTCTGGAAGAACCCTGCCCTTTTCTTTCTTGAGTTATCAACCTAAAAAGTTGTTACAGATTATCCCTAAGCTTTGTGTTAAATGTCTGTTCTGTCTTATCTCTGGAAAATAGAGCTATGTGGGGGACATGGATGAGATAGGTGTACAGAGTGATGCCGCACTAAACCCACTTATTTTATTAAACTTCCTTGCAGTCCGGGTGCCCTGGTAACCCAGTTAATCTTGAGTAAATGTAAATGGAATTCATTTAGGAAGGTTTCTTTTTTTTATTATTATTTTTAAGACAGGTTTGGACTGTGCATTCCTTTTGCTTTAGCCATAAAACTTTCTTCCACCTGCTCAAAATGCAGAGTTAATTCCTATGGACGATACCTGTTTTTTGAGATTATAAGATCAAAACCACACACTAAAGATACAGAGAGAAGCAAGAAGACAGAAGGACCCACGATGCTTGACACCTTCTGCAGGCGTTACATCAGCCCTGTATCACCTACCTCTACAAATTTATTAAATTTGAAAAATAAACTACCTGTTTAATCCTATGTAAGTTAGGTCATCAGGTTGGAGGCCAACTACACATCTAATGATATAACTAATTTCTTGGAAGGATGATTACTCAGGTGAGTCAGCCACTGGGGGCAGCCAGGCTTAGGGAGGAGACATTTCTCATCAAGGAAAGTAGATAACATGTGATTTGGTTTGCATTCCTCCAGAACCACATGCATTTCAGGAAAGTCAAGGCAACTGCTTTGATACCGAGGCCACTAAAGATAATAACTGGGGAAAAAGGCTGTCCAAGTCTCTTCTATTGAACATTAGAAAATGACTTTGAGCAAAAAATATTACGGGGATGAAGGGAAGTGTTTTTTTTGTTTGTTTTTTTGTTCCCTCCCTCCCCTTTCTAAACATGCCAGGAAAAGGAAAGAGAATATTCCATCTCCTGGGGATAGGGAATTAGAGTTTCTGGGGACAGATTCCAGCCAGGGATCTCTGATATGTTAGTCTTATTAGTAACAAATAAGTCTTCCCAGGTAACACCCAGTACACTCACAGGTGAGTAAGTGCAGGCTGCTTTTCTATGTATTCATTCATCCATTTAATCACCATTGTATCAAATTGTTTATTTATCTAACAAATATTTATTAAATATTTATTATGCAACAGGGTCTGTACTAGGCTCTGGGCTAATCCAGAAAGAAGCAATCAAGGGCTCAGTTCTAGTTGAGGAAACAAGCCTTTGGCCTCATTGACTTCTCATCCAGAGCTGGGCCCACTTCAATCTTCTCTTGAAGTCCATGAAAAGATGATATGTACCTTGTGACTTGTAGAAACTGCCCTGCAGATGAAATCTAACTGGAGCTAATTGAGTTTTCTTGCCTCAGCTAATACAGAGAGCCCCAAAGCAGGAGTGTGCAAACCTCACACCTCAGACATGCTTACTGGCCAGGTGCTTAACCACCTGGCAAATGCTGTTTATGAAGTTTTTAAAAAACAAATATTGATCAAAAAAATTCCCTTTCTTTTAATATTCTGTCATTCTGCAAGGCCACTATTAACTGTGATGTGCACATGCGGTTACTTGTCTGTCTAAGGAGGTTCAATTGCCCTAACTCTTGGGCACCACCCCATGATTAAATGCATACAAGCAACAAGTTCTTGATTTGGCAGCCAGAAAACTGCGGTGGCATAAGATCAATAGTTACATCGCTTACCAAACAATGCCTTTGTCATCGCTTCCTACAGCCCTCAAAAGCCCCGATAAACACTGAAATCTAGACTTGTTCTTTCTTCTATGCTCATGTTCATGCATATGAAAGCAAAATTTACCCAGGAAGATTCCAGAGGGCACATATCGCAGTGAATATTGTGTAAATTATTGTGGTATACAAAAACACATTTGCAACTGACCGGGCATTCTCTTCATCAGACTTTCAGTATGTTTCAGAAAAGGAAAAATTAATAATTTTGTAAAATCCTACATGAAGTTTTGAGAAAATAAAGAGCACAAGCTCAAGATGGGGGAGACTTACTCCTGTAGTTGTTGGTGTAAAAAATAACCAGGGGATGTTTACTGAACAATGATGTAATAAAAGGCCAGTTTCATGTAGCTGTATAAAAAAAAGGTTTGCATGAATTGAATTCTAGTGTTCAACTCAGGGTGGTAATGATCCTTTTTTCCTGAACTTTACCTAAAGCATGTTTTGACTTACTAGATGTCCCATTTTAAAAGATACATTGGCAGACAAGTGAGTGGCCAGATAGCCATAAGAGTCAATATATTCAGGCTGGACTGACGGTTACTGAGGAAGATAGTATAGACAACCAAAATACTGTAAGGTGTTCACATAGAAGCATGGGAGGCTTATTCTTTACTGGCCTTGTAATTAGAGGAAAGGCCAATATTCCTACCATTCCAATAGGTAGGAACAGGATAATAAAGGAAACAGATATCAATACTTGACATGAAGGCTCCAGGAAGGGAGCACAGATTTGGAACTATTCTATATTTTCATGATGGAATTTCTCATTTATCTCTCTATGATGAGACCTTGCTTCTGAATATTTCTTTAGATAAAGGAATAATGGAGTTTGTAAGAAATAATGAGGCAGGATCAGCCAAGGAAACTGAAAGTAGATTCATATGTATAAATAGAGGAGCAAGAGTCAAAAGACCACTGTGTAATATGTCTGAGTGCACCTGGGTGGGCAAGTGACTCACCCCTACGTACTTCCTTTTGGGGGGGATGTAACTGTTCATAAGAAAATAGGTTCATGGTTATAATCGTACATATTTTCATTCACATGTCTTTCGCTCAGAGAAAGGAGCAAGTGGTAAAGACATCTCAGCAAATTCAAACAATAGTGTTTAAAAAAGATGCATGTAACTCAAATAGAAAAACAAAGACAAAAAATTATTTAGGAAACAGCAAGAAAAATCCTAATATGGTTTTCTTTTAGCATCACTGAATACGTGCTTCTGACCTGACGCTGCTCTACCTTTGCCTATTACTGATTATACTGATCAGATTTGTGTTTTCCAGAAATGTCATCAAGCAACACGCAATAAGGATATAATCTTTCCATTGACCTCATATCTTTCATAGAAAAACTCTGTAAGATATTGATATCATTTATGTCCCTGTATTCTATTCACTTTTTAACCCACTTTGGGTAGGTTTCCCTCCTCATCACTACATGAAGGTCACTGTTATCAGGGTCATCTACAAATCCCACCTTGCCAAATGCAGTATTAGTTTTCTATGCCAATCTGGACTCCCCACTTTTTCCCTTTCTGGTTCTATTTTTTGCCCTAGGAATTTTTCTGGATCCTGTTCTGATCTCACTAACAACTGATTCTCAATCAACCTCAGTAAAGTATGAATTACTACCCATTTAGCAAGTTTATTATTGTAGAGAAATGGAAATTTAAGAGGAAGATCTTATTAAAAATAACAAAAATAAAAACAGTAAGACTACAAGGAATGTATTAAGTAACACTATTGCAGGTATTCTTACAGAAAACTGTGTCATTTATTAGCTATGGGGAGATAAAGCAAATCATGTAATTTCTCAGGACCTCTATTACTCTATCAGTGCAATGAGGAGATTAGAATTAGAAAATTTCCAAAAATGTTTACATTAGAGTCCAAAAGAGAAAGCTCTAAGAATCTTTGAGAATGAGATGTATTATTGGTCAGTGGCTGAAGCCCGAACCAGAAATATGTGAAAGTTAAAGAACTGGCTGTATTATTGGTTGGATGGGGGTGCTATCATGCTTATCTGTAAAATATGCAGAAAGTATACAGCAGGAGCTTCCCATCTGCCCCCATACTGGGTCTCTTGAAAGCATGGTCCACTCACAGAGCTTGGTTGAGATATGCTTCTTCCCTGCTGCTCAGAGCATTAAATTTATTTAATAAGAAGGAAGAGCTTTCATTTTACAACTACAGATAAGGCATATAATTTAGTCAGATAAGTGTGAGAAAGGAAATGGAGAGAGAACACAGGAAAAAGCTAGAACTTGCAGGAGAGATACCTCAAAGGAGATTAAAGACTCCATGGGCCTGAATTTCCCTAAAAATGTCACCTACTGCACAGTTCTGATGTACAATCACTTTCTAGCTTCTCAGATATAATTGAGAAATCATAGCTATGGTTATATAATATTTTATAATCAGCACTCAAGAGTTTTTAGGTAATGCAGAAAAACTAAGATGTCTATTATTTGTCCTCTCATAGTGCCAAATATTCCTTAGTCTATTCACTTCAGCATTTCGGAGCAGGAGGTAATCTTAAAGATTACATTCTAAATGCTACCTTTACAGATGATGACACAGAAAGTGAATATATTGGACAGATACATTCATGTTCAGTCTAGATGGTAAATCTTCCACTTTTACTCAAGTAATGAAATACAGCAAACAAATTATATTGAGTAGTTACCTTGGGCTTGGGATCTGCTAAATACTTTTTGGTGATTATTTTATTTAACCTTGTCAAACATGTATAAATTTTTACTATTATTATGCCTCTCTCAGAAGAAGAAACTCATATTAGCATGGTTGAGTCATTATCCCAAGTCCCATCAGATTAAAATCCAACCTTCTGTACATTTCTTTTCTTTTTTTCTTTTTTTTTTTTTTTTTTTGAGACAGAGCCTCAAGCTGTCACCCTGGATAGAGTGCCGTGGCATCACAGCTCACAGCAACCTCCAATTTCTGGGTTCAAGTGAGTCTCCTACCTCTGCCTCCCAAGTAGCTGGGACCACAGGTGCCCGCCACAACACCCGGCCATTTTTTGGTTGCAGCCATCATTGTTGTTTGGCAGGCCAGGGCTGGATTCGAACCCGCTAGCTCAGGTGTACATGGCTGGCGCCTTAGCCCGTTGAGCCACAGGCGCCGAGCCCAAAATCCAACCTTCTGATTCCATAGCCTATTGTCTTAGTCTTAAGATCACATACCCTCTGTTTTGTTGTTGGATGAGGATGATGCATAGTAAAGACTGAGTACATGTGAAACGTTTCCACTATCTCCAAAACTGGCTGTGAATACAGGCCTTCCCGCCAGAGCTGAGATATGTGTAATCTGGGATAAAATGGAAAATCTGGAGAAGCCACGCTGGGAAAATTCTGGCAGATCTACAAATACAGCAGATGGAGAACAACATGAGGACATAATACCGATCCCTTCTGTTTTCACCAGCACTTGTGGTTCCCTGTCTACTCCAGAAAGCACCCGGCACACAGCAGGAGTGTAGAATAATTTGCTCATCGGCAAGACATTTGGAAGCTTGGCTCCTCCTCAGAGATTGTAAATTTAATAGAATGAATATAAACTAACTCATGAGATTTCTATTTTTAACGAATACACTCAAACATTAATCCAGGTCACTATTGCTATTTTAAAAGTAGCTATTCTATGAGACTGTCCAGCTTAATTAATAAAAGGTAAACAAATTATAATATTTAATTTTCTTTATGGTTTATTATTTCCAATCTTTTTTGTAAAAGTAGGGGACACTGAGGTCCAAAAATAGGCATCTAACTTATACAGGATTGCATTATGACCTAGAGGCATATATAAGTCTAGAACTCAGATCCCCTGACTTATAACCTAATAAGTGTTCTTAGCACTCTACATTTTAGTTTAATATTCTACATATAAACTTAAACACATGGCTCAAGTAGCAGAAGAAAATGCTAAATAAAAAAAGAAGCATCTTCTCTATTTGAAGGTAAAAAAGTAAGGTAAACACTGTTGTAGCACACTGTAATCTATGACAAACCAATACTTCTAGAGAGAGTTCATTTGTTCAGTTGGCAAATTTGATTGCTTACCAGATGCCAGTCATTTTTCTGGGCACTGAAGATATAATCATAAATAAAATATAGTCCGTCCCCACTTTCATAAAGTTTATATTCCAAAAGAACAGACAAACCAATAAGATATATCAAGGAAATACAATAGAAGAAAATAATTATTCATCAAAAAATCACAAATTGAGAGTGTTATGAAGGTAGCAAATCAAAGGTTGTGACATAAAATATTATGGCATATTTGCTTTAGGTAAAAGGTTCAGGGAAAATCTTTAAGCAAGAGACACTTAAGCTGAGAATGGAAACATGAGAAATAGGCAGGTTTACAAGGCCTCAGGGCAAAGAACATTACAGGCTGAAGGAGCTGCATATGAACACCCGGAGGCAGGGAAGCAAAGCACATCAGAGAGACGGAAGTCCTCTGCTGCTGAAATGCTCTGGGTGGGAGAAAGAGTGAATAATCCGGGAGGAGAACTGAGCAGGGGCAAATGGTGGGGACCTTATAGGATGTGTAGAAAATGTTGGAATTTATTCTAAGGACAAAGAGAAGCTAATGGAGGATTTTAAGTTGGGCAAAGACATGATTCTTTTAGTGTCTTCCAAAGATCACTTTTTCAAGATTAGGTGGGCTAGACTGAACAGCTAGGACTGAAACTCAGGTATTGCGATTCTGTACGTAGTGATTTTGTGTAAGTTTGTTTTTTCTCTCATGTTCACCCAACATCATCACTGGGAATGTCAAATGAGCTGGCATATATAAAATCTCTTTGAAGGAACAATCAGAGCTGAACTATACCCAAGGGCAAGGAGGAAGAAGCCTGTATCTTTCTTCAGACTGCTCCAACACATAGAAGATGCTCAGTAGAGACTGAAAAAGGTGACAGACCCTTACCCAGTTCTCATGTATTATCCCATATTTTCTGTACAGTAATCCCAATTAGATATGCAGTTCTGAGCCTAATCTATAAAATAGAACACTGAGGCTGAGAGAAGTTAAAATGATTTCTCCATCAGTAGGAGTCACCATTTGTTTGTAAGAGGCTCGGTTTATCCCAAATCTCAATTGATTATAATTCTTGTTTTGTCTCTTCCCAAGCTGGATGCTTTAAGATCTTCAGCTTTGATAGTGGTGTGTGTGTGTGTGTGTGTGTGTGTGTGTGTGTTTGAAGAATAGCACAAGGACCAAAATTACTCTTTCTCTTAATAAAATTAGTATACATTTCTGCCAAAATTCACCATTGTTTCCTGCAGGGGACACAAATGGCTTAGTTTAATTATAACTAATGCAATGTCACAAAAACACTCTGATATCAAGTTACCAACACTCATTGCAAATAGTATTTAAGCTCTAAAAGGGAAAGAAAGAAATACATCAAATGATGCCTGATACTAATGAGTTTGAATGACCAAGAAACAAAGGTAAAAGGGTAGGAGGTCTTTCTGTCAACTTCATTGGGACATGTATTGAGAAACCAGCTCTTGGCAATACTACTGTTCATCTCCTTAAGGTTTCAGGTCCATCAATATGCCTTCCAGAGAGAGGCATATTCCCTAAAGGGACTCAGGTCAGTGGCATTAAGTGGCAAAAATGAGTTTAATGTTTGGTGTTGGAAAGGGTTTCCAGATATTTCCACATCTCTGTCCATTTTCTCTCCATTGGAGAAGAAAAGACTGGCTCTCTGAAAGCCTTTGATTAAAGAAGCATAATTTAGTGGAAGAGCTGGTCAGACAAAGAGATCAAAGGAAAAACATCTTTGCATTTTAGACCAATCAAACTGCCTTTTGCTAACTAGGTCCCTAAAGGGAGACCTTTACATTTCTAGGTCTGTTTTCTCATCAGGCCTATAATGTCAACTTAGATTATTTCTAAAGGTTCTTCTGCTCTAATACAGATAGTAGCCAATTTATGATAGTTTGACTTATAATTTTTCAATATTATGTGCAAGTGTGAAAGTGATATGCATTTAGTTGAAATTGCAACTCAGTCATAAATTGAGGACTATCTGTCAAGTGCATTTTCAACTTAGAATGTTGTCAGTTTACAATGGGCTTATCAGGACATAATCCCATTGTTAGCTAAAGGGCATCTGTAGTTCATGATTTGTATATAGACACTCAAATTACTCTCAATAGGTCATACATATAGCTTTTCTAGAGATGGTAAAGCATTTACAAGATGCCGTCCATGCACTTCCCAGTTCTACCTGTTACCAGAAGTGCAAATTTGTGATACTTGTGGTACAGCCTATGATTGTGCAACAGAAAAGAACAAACAAGATTGTCAGCTCTTCAAGGAACTGAATTATGTATATACTAATCTTGGAACCTGCATTAATATGTTCATGCTAATAATAATAAAATGAAATAGCTATGTGAGGAGCTGCATCCATCTCCCTGGTGGTCAAGGGCTCATCTCCACTAACTTCAACACCCCTCCATTGAAGAAACATATACTTGAAGAAGATAGAGAAAGAATTTATTATTCCTTTTTCTGACTCCTTACTGCTCCGCTGCCCCTGACTTGAAACAAGTTAATGTTGGTCTGTATTCAAGCTTATATTCCAGCATCACCATGGCAACATTTTCCTATTAGTAATGAATGAAATGGTAATGAAAACAACTGTTGTATAATGAGCTTGGCATAAATAAGGGCAGAGCCTCTAAAGGGTAAAGGGGAAAGAACAAGTGCTTGCATCCTGGTCTTATCAGAAAGGTTTCTCTAGGAGAGATAAATGTATTGTGTGTCTTTATCAATGCAATATTAATATATTGACATATATTCTTATGCCATGACTTTATGTTAAATTTTAAAGGCAAATTCATTGCTAAGACATTCTTAGGAGGATCGGCCTCTATGGTATACTGCAAATTGCATCTCAGTCATCCACATATACAATCCCCACTGATATTGTAAATGTGACAGTACATACGAATCTGGTGATGTGTGGATATTTAACTGTGGAACTTTATGTTTCTCCAGGGTCCAAGTCTATCCTTTCTCTACTTGCAGAAAATAAATAAGAAAGAATGAAAGAGTTGAACCTCTTCTGGGGCTGGAAGGACAGTGGTAATTGGTAGAACCAGTGCTCTTACTTTATCTTTTATTTCTACCAAGGAGCACAAGGCCTTGCACAGGGTAGACACTGTCCAGTGTTTATTGGATGAATGCATGGATGGATGTACAAGTGGATAGACAGACATAAGGGTGACAAATAACCATAAGTTGCTCTTGCTGCCACTCCTATTAGCCTTTATGTCCCAGTCCCAATAAGTAAGTGAAATCTGGTTGCTCTTTGCCTAACTCCTCTGACTGGACAATTTTCCTGGTGCTGTAATACTATGGGCCTAAAATATAGGTTAGCCCTTAGAGTAACATAACTAAAGTCTTACCACAGCAGCTGGTTGATTTCCTTAATGACACCCTTCTGCCTGAACTATATAAATTGTCAGGATTTCTATATCTGGGCACAACTTACTACTCTCCCCTCACACCAACTGTTGATGGCATTTAACTTGCTGCCATCTTCCAGCAGAACGTTCTACCTGCTGGAGCAGAGTGTTTCATAGCACATCCTCAATTTCTGCTTCTCTCTAGTAGGCACGATGCCATCAGTCACCTCAGAAGCTGCACATCTAAAAGGCCACTTGGGAGACTTGTGTCAGAAGAAAGAGCTGCCACATCCCCTGGTGTTCTCCACTTTTGTACAATTCTGTATAACCAGGCTTGGAATGTTTATTTTGGATAATCTCTCCCTGAATAGCCAGTGCCATATAAGGCAACTCAAAAACTACTACTTGTTAAATTAAAAATCTATAGACTGAATTTTCAAAAAAATCTTAGGAGACAGATCTGGATTCCCACCCAAATCTGCCAATTGCTAATGATAGCCATAGTTAACAACTCTGAGCATCATTTTCTTTATCTGAATAATCAAAAAACAATAATGGGAATATCTTAAAGAATAAATATACATATAAAGTGTTCAGAAATTACTGATGCTCTTAGAAGAAAAAAAAAAATCTAACAACCAAACAATACCCCAGAGCCCCTCCTGCTACTCAGTGCTGTCATCACCGACGTCCAGGCATATTCTTCATTTCCCAAAGGCTTTGGTACCTGGTTTAAAGTATTCATCTATTACCAAGTCCATCATAATCTTAGGTGTTTCACTTCCACATGTATAATTCATTCAACACCCTGACCTCTCATGGCCATCTCCTTTCCATTTACAATCTCCACTCCATCTGAGCCACACTGTCTTGTACTATACACTAGACTTTTCCTTTAACCATAAGTATTCTGCTTCCAAAATTACCTATTTATGAATCCCATTCAGACTACAACCTCCTATTCTTCCACTTGGCTTCTTCAGTTTTTCTCATTGTGATTATCAGTGCATTAATCCTCCATTTCTCCCCCTTTCTTCTATTTTTTCCTCTTTATCTCAGTCTCCACAATCAATTACTTAAAATATTTGTAATGGGACACACTCTCCATTGTTTCTCTGTTTTTTTTCTCTGTTGTTTTTCATTATACCTTTCAGGCAAATTTCCATCTCTTTTATAAAACTTTATCTACTCTCTCTATGATTTTATAATCAAAAACCAAGTATGACAGGTTGAAATCACACTGTAGGGAAGAATAATTTGGTAACAAATTTATGCTTTAAGGATAAATCACTTCTCTAGTGGACCCCCAAAAGCTTACATCATTCACCTTTCATCATTAATATGTACATGTAGGCTCGTCAGGAGTAGAAACTCTGTTATTCAATACTATATCCTGAGTTCCAGAATAGTGCCTTGCTCAACAAATGTGTGTTGACTGACTGACTGACCAGTCTAAAGTTTGCCTTCACTATACCCAGAAATCTTAAAGTTTTTCCCTAATAACTCAGTTTCCCATTTTTCTGATATGAAAATTGAGTTCTTCTTCCTAAACTCCTACTTGGCCCCATCCTCTTTCATGATTATTCTCAGCAGAAGCCCTTGCCCCACACTTCACAAGGAAACTGGAAGCCACTGGACACAGATCTCTCAACTTCCTGCTAGAACTCAGACCTACTATAAAGCTAATTTCAAGGTTCCATATGAAGGCTATAACCCAACTATAGCACAAGAATATGAGAAGGGAGGAGGGGAGGTTGGGGTGGAGAGAGGGTAATTGGTGGGGCCACACCTATGGTGCATCTTAGAAGGGTACAGGCGAAATTTAGTAAATGCAGAATACTAATGTCTTCAAACAATAACTAAGAAAGTGACATGAAGGGTATGCTAAAAAGTTTGTTGAAGACATTTCAGATTGTATATGAAACCAGCACATTGTACCGCTTGATTGCACTATTGTACACAGCTATGATTTAATTAAAAAAAAAAGAAAATCTAGAAACCTCTCTCCTCGGTACTGATCACTCCTTCTCTAATAACAAAGGAGCCCTCTTTTCCTTATCTAAGGCCAACTATGATTTATTATCTCCCATTTTTTACCTACCAGGAATGCTGCACACTCACAGTGTTCTTCTGCTCTGCTGGATATTCTCATTCATTCTCTCTTTTGCTTTTTCATCCTCTCTTTCTCCTGTTTTCTCCTTCTGTCTTTATACCTGCTTTTCTTTCTTTCAAAAAGATTCTGTCTACTTTTAAATATTGCAGAATCACTTGCACTAAAAATTATAGTTCTTTCTTAAACTCTAAATTCCTCTTTAGTCATAATCCCATCTCTTTCTCCTCTTCACAGCCAAACTTTTCAATATGCTTTTTGTTAAATAATCAAAAATTTCAAAATGATTTTCAACAACTGCAGGCTACACATAAGCCCTCCATTTCCTCATTTTGTAAATCCTTAGATTAATACAACTGCATGCCACCAACCATTGCAATTACATAACTTTTATACACCTTTCACACATAGTTGACCCTCTTGACCCCCTCTTGGTTTTATGTCTCTTTTCTCAGGCTTGTTGGGAAAGTTCAACTATCTTGCTATTAAATGTTGGAGTTTCTTAAGCCTCCATCCAACCTATATACTCTTCTTATCTGTGGTCTTTCCCTGAGCAACTGATCCATACCAATAGCTCTACTATCTCCTACAGCAAGGTCTCACACATTTTAACCTCTACTCTAGCTCTCTCCTATGAGTTCTAAACCTCTTTATGTCTAATCTCCTCTGATTATTTATACATGACTATCACAAAAATATGTCAAAGTTAGCATTTCCAAAATTAAACTCATGGCTTTTCCCCCTAAGCTTAGACCTTTTGTAATGTTCTTTATTAATGTGAGGTGGCTCACAGACCAGCCCAAACCTAGGAATCAAATTTGTCACTCTCTTCTCCTAACCTACCACCAAATTTGTCAGTTCTACCTTCATAAGTATTTCTCAGATCTTTCACTTCTCTTCACCTGTACTCTGCATCACTAAATTAAGCCCTCTGATTTGTCTCATAAACTCCTACAGTTGACTTCTCATACATCCTACATCCACTCCTGTCCCCTCCATACTGCAACCACAGGTTTTGTTTCTAAATGTAAATCTAGTCACATCACTTCCATGCTTATGAGCCAATAGCTTCTTCACATTGGTCTTCAGCTAAACTTCAGAATACTTAAAATGACCTATAATGTCCTACATGGTTGCATCCCATGTTCCAGGCCCTTTTTATACACAACTCCCATTTTCTTTCTACACTCCAGACACATTATCCTCCATTTGGTTTCTGAAATAAATCATGCATTTGCTAGACCTGGCCCCTCCTTATACTGATCTCTTTGCCTGAAATTCTACCCCTTATTGTCTTCATCTGCTTAGCTCTTCTGTATCCTCTGTGTCACCATAGTCACTACTTCCTCAGAGACTTTTTCACTGCCTTGCTACACAAGACCAGATCTCTAAATTTTGTGCTCCCTAATCCTTTCTGAATTTCATTCTCATCACAGCTATTTCAATTATATTTATGTAATCACATATTATAATTATATTCAATTATAATTATACATTAATTTAAGGTTTGTTTGATTAAATTGAAGGGCCTGTCACTAGATTCTAAGCTCCATGGGGGTAGAGCTATATGGAGCATAATTTCTGACAAATAGCTTAAATGTTAGTAAGTGAATAAAGTACTCAATAAATGATAGTGGAGATGGTAGTAACTGTAACAGCAGAGTCATGCACACGTTCTCTATATACAAGCAAATCTAGGGAGCACAAGCCCAGACCACTTCTCTTAAGTGATTAACCATGTTCTTGTTTTACATGTCCCCAATGCCTCAATGTTTGGGATAAGAGAGTAAACAAAAATGTGGAAATAAGCATATAAAGATGTCTTCACAGGTCAGATAGTGGCCTGTCTAATTCCCTCTTCCCTTTTTTCAGCAGGGAACTGGTTCTCCTCTGCCAATCATAAACTTAGGCAAGAAATCTAAGCTAAGTGAGTCTTGATTTTCTTTAGGGGAATTCTACTATTAAATGGAGATTCAAGGGGAGAGAATATAGTGAGCTGCAAATGATGGTATCCCAGAGACACTGCTCAAAAGTGTCTGCTGCTTGACATCAGACCTACTTCATTTCTCTCTCCAATCAAAAGCCAGGCTTTTCATCTCATCCTTTCATTCTGTGAATAACTCAGTATGCTACAACTAAATAATTTATTGGTTTTTTATTTGTTTTCTTCAGCACCATTATCATTTTCCATTAAGGAAAATTAACTGATATAATCTATAAAATAAAATTAATAAATATAGATCATATTGTATCTCCTACCCATCTTTTTTTTCAAATTTTCATACACCATCTACAAAAATTAATCATAGACCAGAACAAAGAGAAAATCTCAATAATTTTAAAGGGCAGCAATTATACAACCAGCATTTTCAAATAAATCATAAAAAAAAAAAGTCCTAAAATTACTCAATAAAAAATAGCAGACTTATAAATTGCCTTCAGTGAAAATGTGATTGAAGACCAGTCAATATTATATCACATTTATGCTTTCTAGTTCAAATTGTGTTTTCAATGCCTACTATATGCTAGTGTACTAGTCACTGATCAAATGTTTTTATTCATACATCAGTGTCTTTGAACACATAGTACAGGAAAATGGTAGTTATTAAATGCTCACTGTATACCAAACACTGAGCTAAATTATTGATACTCATTTACTAGTTAGTCCTCACAACCATCCTAATGGATTAGGAATTGTTAATCATATTTGAATGATGAGAATATTAACACTTAGGTAATGTATGCATCTTGCCCAAGGTCATATAGTTTCAAGCAACAAATTTAACCCTAGATGTTCCTGACCTCAGAGCTCAAGATTTTCTGACTATATTGTTAACCAGTTTAGTGCCATTACTAAAAAAGCAACAGCTATAAAAGAAACAGCAAACCACAAGAAAGATAATGAAGACCTGATTACCACAAATCAGATCCCACAGTCACATGGGCAGCCGGCCTCCTGTCCTCCTGTCTTTTTCTCTCTTCCTCTTCCTTTGAATGAATCTATCTATTCCTCCAAATTTGACTGAGAATTCTTGATGCAGCTGCACTGCATTAGTCTTGGGAGTAACATGGTGAACAAGTCATACAGTGCCCTGCCTTTATAAATCTTTATTGGGAAGACCGGTAATTTGAACAAGGAACTACAAAAATCTCTGAAAGCTACAGAGTATTGTTCCAAGGCATTACTGGAACTCACAACAACCCTGTGAGTGGGTGAAATAAAAATAATTCATGTTTTCTAATCTATAATGACACTGAAGCATGTACATATAAAACAACTTTCCCAAGCACTCATTAGGCCATAAGTAGTCCCCATGGATGGTGGAACTGGGATTTATACATAGATTTTCCAGTTGCTAAGATTAGGACTTCCATCGGGTGCTATTCCCCACTTTTTTCTCCAGCCTCAATCATGGCCCTAGATTCTTTCTTGAAATAACCAATGACAATCATCAGCTCCACAATCTAAGGGAGAACTAATAGGGAGCCTATATCATTCTGAAAACTGCTCGGATTCTTAGTTGCTTTTGTATTCTACTCTTGTTCATATTGCTCTTCACTATCTGCTTTGCTACACCTGAAAAAGGCTCCTGCAATTTTATATTTCCCCCGCTCCTCACTTTTGCTGTTGGCTCTAAAGATAGCCATGAGATCATTTTAAAAAGTAGGTCATTTTACATAAGGAGAGGGAGAGGACAGAAGAGAGAGAGAGAGAGAGAGAGAGAGAGAGAGAGAGAACCAGGGAAACAACAACTAACCTGGATAAAAATTAAAGTATGAAAAAAAATCAATTTTTATTTTAACCTGGGACATATCCCAGTCCTTCTCTGACTTTCAGTTCTTCACATTTCAAATCAAGTTGTGAATCATATGATCTCTTTGTCTCCTCCAGCTCTGAGAGCCAATACTCAAAATTGATTCAGGAAACAACTTCTATTTCTTCCAATACCCCTCCAGAGAACTTTTGAGAACTTGATACAAGATTGACTCCAGTAGTTTGAAAACCTTAAAAGTCTTGTCAGCTAAACAAGACTTGCTTCCCTTTCCTCACACCATTCCTCAAGTTGGAGACTGACAGGATCATACCAATTCAGAGAGAACTATTGATGTTATATAATCCAGTGCTCCCACACTTTAACGTGTGAACCCATCTCCCGAGTCTTGTAGAATTGCACACTCTGATTCAAGGGGTTAGGCTGGGCTCAAAATCCTGCCTTTCCAACATGCCTTCATATGACACTGATGTTGCTGGTCTGCAGAGGTCATTCTGAGTAGCAAAATACTCATTCATCCTTGGCTGAATTTTAATCCTATCCAGCATCCCTAAATGGTCTCCAATCTCCCTTAAATATATTCCCTTCTAAGGAACTCCCTGTCCTCTCAGAGAGCTGTTATTTTCAGTGAGACAACTCAAAGAATCATTAAAAATCTTTTCTTGTTAATTTTTACCCCATATTCTCCTTTTGTAGTGTCTTTACTGGGACCAAAGAAGCAACACAAAAAAATGTTCAATTCACCTTCCATGTGATAGTCTTTAAGAGATGTGCAAACAATTCTGGATATTGCAGCCTAGCCAAGTTTTCTTTCCTCCAGGCTAAACCCTCCCCAAGGCTTTTCACTATCCCTTTTATTATGTCTTAGATCCTTGCCATCTTAGTTACCCTCATCTGACTCTACTGAAAATTCCAACTTACTCAAATACCCTCTTTGAGTCTATGTTTTTATCATGTTGTCAAAGGGATAGTTTGCTATATATTTCTTATTCAGAAATTGTGTGAAAGGCATTTAAACGAGTAAAACTGGAAATTGACCATGAGACATTAAAAAAAAAGTCAATTTTTGGCTCGGCACCTGTGGCTCAACGGGCTAGGGCACCAGCCATGTACACCTGAGCTGGCAGGTTCAAATCCAGCCCAGGCCACCAAACAACAATGACGGCTGCAACCAAAAAATGTCCGGGCATTGTGGCCAGCACCTGCGGTCCCAGACACTTGGAAGGCGGAGGCAGGAGACTTGCTTGAGCCCAGGAATTGGAGGCTGTTGTGAGCTGTGATGCCACAGCACTCTATCCAGGGTGACAGCTTGAGGCTCTGTCTCAAAAAAAAAAAAAAAAGTCAATTTTTATTGAAATTAAAATAACTATATTGTGCCCCAAATGTGTCCAGTGTTGGCAAAGTTTGGGGGACATGTATACTCTCAGTCTCATACTATAAATTTTAACAGTCCTTTTTGAGGACTGGAATATGAAAGGTGAATTTAACTTTTTTTATATGTCTCACATATGGTTACTTAAAAAGAGGAATTAAAAAGAAGTATCATTGTCTCTGTATAGAAAACTTGAATTCAACCCAGCATAGCTTAAAACTATTTAAAGGAAAAACAAAATAAAATATAATACACATAAGAAAACATAGTATAACTACTATTTCCATAGCATTAACATTGTATTAGATATTATAGGTTATCTAGAGATGTTTTAAAGTATATCAGGAGACGTGTATAGGTTATATACAAATACTACATTATTTTGTATCAGGAACTTGAACATCTGTAGATTTTGATATCTACAGCAGTCCTGGAAATAATCCCCTACAGATGCTAGGGGAAAACCATATATTAGAGTCAATTTTTTTAAATCTCATTTTTTGACCCAAGAATTCTACTTATATGAATCTAGTACCTGGAAATATTTTTATCCCAATTTTTTCTTCTTTATTTCAAATTTAGTAATACAACTATTACTACTACAGTAATATAACTGTTACTACTATAATACTTATGAGGTCTGACAATTAAGTTTGTGAACTCATCCTAAAATATGTACTGGATACCTCATTGCTGAATATCATTATGATCACCTTCAAAATAATGCCATTGCTGAATATCATTGTGATCACCTTCAAAATATTCCCCTTGGGAAGCAACGCACCAATGCTAGCACCTAGTCCAACCTTCAGAACAATTTTCTAACTCTTTTTCTGAAATGGTCATCAAAGCTGTTGTGTTACCAATAATGTTCTGAATGTCTTCAAAATGTCTTCCTTTCAATGTTTTCTTTATCTGTGGGTAAAGATCAGGTTAGTAGGGAGGCTACTAGATCAGGTTAGTAGGGAGAGTGTTCCAATACAGTTATTTGTTTACTGGCTAAATATTCACTCAGTAAGTGCCATGTGAGGTGATGCATTGTCCTAATGCAAAAGCCATGAGTTATTAGGCAATATTTTCAGTTAAGATTTTTCTAATTATTTCTTCATTGATGTTTACTTGGTATAATACACTTCTAATGGTTCAATGAATTTTTTAAATGTCTTCATCAGTTCTGCTCATCATTGGCCACCCTAACCTCCCATCATCAGTGACACTTTCTCTCCCCTCAGAAAAAGATATTTAATCCATTTGTACACTGCCATTTTCTTCATGTCATTATCCCCATAAACTTGGATTGACATGTCCCTCATATCACTTCTACTTATGCTAAGATTAACTAGAAATGTATAAATGTTTGTCTGTTGCTCTAATTTAAGCTCTGACATTCTCTTGAAGGCACACAAAAGCATACAACAATAATAATGAATGTCACTCAGCAAGACACCACCATATACTGACACAAACACAACTAGGAGACACTGATATACTGAGGTTATGAAAACTTACTGAATTGTTTGTATAGTGCTGCCAATGTATACACACAGTGATAAGTTTGTGAACTTAATTATCAGATCTGTGCTGAGAAGTTGATATATACCCAATACATATGTTAACCTATAATAACCTTGAAGCAGATACTGTTATTGTTCCAATTTTTACAGGAGTGGAAATGGTAACTCAGAGAGGCTAGAAATCTTCTCAACATCACATAGCCAGCAAGTAGAGGGCCTGGACACTTAAAGTTCTGCTAACTTTATTTTACATTTCTACCTCTTCTACCTCTCCACTGCTATCAATTAAACCAAGTGACTGGCACCCCTCATTTGAACTTGTGTAATAGCCTATGTTCCCTCATCTTCTCTATCTCTATCCATTTCTTCCCTGCAGCCAGCAGATATCTTTCTGAAAAGGCTGAAATGCTTAGAATGTTTCACTGGCTTGTTTAATAGCAAACTAAAACAAAAATAGAACAAAGCCATTGGCATAGCCTACAAGTCTTTACATGGCCCCAATCTCATAAACCTACTCCCCAGGATCAGTAGCCTCCACCTCCTCCTTATGGGTACCAACTTTCTCCCTTCCAGGACATTTGTACATCCTCTTAGCTTTTCCTGGAGTTCTCCTCTTTCAGCACTTACCCCAATATGTCATGTTTTATTTTCTACTTATCCCTCTGATCTCATCTCTAGATAACATCTTCTACCACTCCCAATAAAATATCTTTCTCATGTAATCTTATTATAATTTTACCTTATTGCGTGCTTAGTTGATTAGTCTGTCTTTCTAAGTGGGTCACAAAAAGTTCCCGATTTTTGTTCAAAATACTATCCACAGTGCCTGATCAGTATGATCTACAGTTAACCTTATTAAACCCATATAAATGGGGGGAGGAGCCAAGATGGCGGTCTGTAGCCAGCTTTCCACAGACGCTCCCATCCAGAAGGAGAATTAAAGGACAGAAATTTAGGAAGAAAGCCAACAGTTTGGAACTGAGCCAAAAGAGAAGGTTGAAGAATGCACATCAACCCTGCTGGAGTGACCTGTGACCCCAAGAATACAAATAAAAGGTACAGAAAACATCACCAAGTGGATGGGAGTCCGCCCCCCATGAAATTGGCTCACAGCATACTCCATACCTCCATACAAACAAGCAAGCAGAGTTCAGATGTCCTCCCACTCTATCCCATGGGAGAGACCCTCTAAAAACCGGACCTTCATCCCCTACTAGGGTGCCATGGCACTCTCCAGCCAGGCATAAGACTGTATATATTCTCTACCTGCAAGTTTGAACTCTCAGCACACCCCTCCACTCTCACCCTGAGGTCTGGAGGTCTGTACTCCATGGAGTCCAGATTCTTGGACATTTTCTCCAGGGTTATGGACAGGGCGTGGGCTGTTGCTGATCTGTGCTGTTTTTGCAGCTCGGGAGTGGTGAGAGGAAAGTGAGCCGAGAGGAAAGTGAGCCGAGAGGAGGCTGAACTGGAGAGGCAGTCCCGTAAGGCACCAAGCAGCAGCGGGAGCAATGGCTGTGGGCCTCACACCCCTGGAGCTGTTTTGAGGATACACTCCCACTCTCTCTGGGTGGCTAGGGGAAGCCAGTTTCTCCGGTGGCAGCCATCGGCAGAGCGGTCCAGCGGCAGAGGGGCAGGACTTGGGAGTGCTGAGGCAGTACCGGGATTGGCTAGGACGGAGCGTGGGGATTAGAATATACACACTGAGAAAGCTGGGCGGAGACTGCTTTGCTAAATTTCAGCCACACCTGGCCCTCAGGGGATGACAGCTGAGACAAAGGGCTGTAGCTCACAGACTGAGTCAGGACTATTAGCAGCCCAGGGTCTCTTCCACAGGGCAGAAATTTTGTGAACTTGTTCTGTTGTATCAGCAACATCAATCAGGGACAAGGCTGGAACTGAGTGAATTGCCCCAACCCCTATCAAGTACCCAGACCTCCCCCCTGCCAACACCGACAGAAACTGGTGGACTGGCCGAGAAGCCACAGAGCCACTTGTGACCTAGGCAGGCGCAAACCTCTGGAGCATCTGCTCATTGGAGGGAATTGGATTACAGCCCTGCAGGATTACCAGAGACTGGGTGTGACAGAGGGGCAAGGTGGGAAAGGAGGTATCAACCTTCCCAGACTAATTTACTGGCTGGGGAGCCCTCCTGAGCTCACAGAGTCCTAGAGCGAGTTATACTAGAGCTGCTAGCAGACTCCTGCTATCTAGTCACCAGAGACTTTTCAACTCTTTGATTTGAGGTTGGTACTGGCTGGAACAATTTATTGGGACCTCTTCAACTGGGCCAATCATCCAAGGACTTTCCAAAGTGGTACCCTGGGTGTGTGGTAGTGGGAAGGTTTGATTTTCCTTTTCCAATTGTTGTCTGTGAGGGGGCAGCGTGGTGACCTAAATGCTAGTATTTCTCCACAGCTCAGATTCCAACACAGAGTAACCGATTCTCTAGGGTAAGACAGAGACCAGCTGAAAATAAGACAGAGCCACTTAACCCCACCACATCATGAAAGCCCCCAGTTTCACAGGCAGTAGCAAAGGACCTGTTGGCAAAACTCTAGGGGAAAAGGTACAAACACCAGTCCCAGCTTACAGGCAAAGGACTGGTCAATCACTACTCTTAGAACCCCCAACCCAACTTATCCTTACCTACTCACCCAGCCAAACAGTGAAAAATAAATATGGGGCATAATCAGCAGAAAAGCTCTGGAAACATGAACAACCAGAGTAGATCAAACCCCCCCCCCCCCGCACCAAGGAACAATTTGGCAGACACAAATGACGATCCTATGCATAAACAGATGGCTGAGATGTCAGAAATGAAATTCAGAATTTGGATTGCAAACAAGATCAATAAAATAGAGGAAAAATTGGAATTAGAAATTCTGGGAGCATTTCAAAAATTGTCTCAAGAAGTCAAGGAATTCAAAGACCAAATGCCCAAAGATTTTGACACATTGAGACAAGAAGTTGCAGCCCTTAAGGATGTGAGAAATACAGTAGAATCACTCAGTAACAGAATGGAGCAAGCAGAGGAAAGGATTTCTGACATGGAAGACAAAGCTTTCGAACGCTTCCAAACCCACAAAGAGCTAGAGAAATGGAAGGCAAAGATGGATCATTCTCTCAGATAGCTCTGGGATAACTCGAAGAAAACCAATATTTGCCTCATAGGGATACCTGAAAATGATGAAGTGGCATCACAAGGCACAGAGGCCCTTC
>CAUYRH010128794.1:0-15729 GCA_963574655.1 Perodicticus potto
GCCTGTAGTCCCAGCTACTTGGGAGGCGGAGGCAGGAGACTCGCTTGAGCCCAGGAATTGGAGGTTGCTGTGAGCTGTGATACCACAGCACTCTATCCAGGGTGACAGCTTGAGGCTCTGTCTCAAAAAAAAAAAAAAAAACTCTTTAAGAATCATTTCTGGGAAGTGGGGGATGAAGAGAAGTTGGTTAATGGGTACAAACATACAGTTAAATAGAAGGAATAAATTATAATATTCAGTAGCAGGGTAGTATAACTATAGTTAACAATGATGTATTATACATTTTAAAATAGCTAGAAGAGAGGACTTAAAATGTTCCCAACATAGAAATGATAAATACTTACAGAGTGAGAGATACCTTAAATATCCTGACTTGACTATTACACATTCTGTGCATGCAATAAAATATCACATGTACCCCCTATATATGTACAAACAGCATATATCAACTTTTAAAAAAGTAAATCTGGGAAAGAAAGAAAAAAAAGAAAAAAACATTTCCAATGGCTCTGTAGGGCCTTTGAGGAGGAAACCTCAAAATGACCTTCCAGGTTTAGCACGGATTGGTCACTACCCTCTGTTCTTAGTTTATAGTATTGTTCAAATTTTCTGCGTTTCTAAGTTTTTTGGCTAATCTTCTGTCTAGTGGTTCTATCTATTATTGAAAGTGGGAATTTACATCTCCAAATATTATTGTTGAATTTTCTATTTCTACCTTCATTTCTGTCAGCTTTTGCATCATGTATTTTGGTACTCTGTTATTAGGTGCATATGTGTTTATAGTTGTTATATCTTCCTGATAGACTTACCTTTTTATCATTATCAAATGTTCCTCTTTTTCTAGTAATGAGTTTTTGCTTTAATGTCTATTTTGTCTGATTTTCTATAGTAACTCCCATTTTCTTATGGTTGCTGTTTGTATTTATATATCTTTTTTCATTCTTTTACTTTGCAACTATTGGTGTCTTTGAATCTAAAGTGTATCTTAGATAACACTTAGTTTGATCATGTGTTTTTAATCCAGTCTAAAAACTTATGCTCTTTTATTGGATTGTTTAATCCATTCATGTTTAACATATATGATATTTTATTGATATAGTAGGATTTATGTCTGTCATTTTGCTTTTGTTTTCTATATGTATAATGTCCTTTTTGTTCCTCTGTCCCTCCTTTACTGCTTTTTTTTTTTTTTTGCATTGAGTGAATATTTTCTAATGCGGGATTTTAAATTTTTAATGATATTTTTAAAACTGTATTTTTTGAGGTTTTTCTTAGTGGTTTGCCCTAGGGTTTACCATATATATCTTAACTTAGAATAAGGTTCAGATTTGTATTAGCTTAATTCCAGCCCTTTGGTTTTTTTTAATTGGCACATTATAATTATACATATGCCTTCTGTTCTTGATCTTGAGCCATATTCCCTGTGCCCTCCATGTTCCAGTCATGTGTCTCCCCTCAGTTTCCCATGCACTGCACCTCCCTGTGTATGACCTGCACCCCGTCTGTGACACTATTCCCGTGCTTTCTCCCATCAACTCCTCCTTGACCCTTGGAGCTTGCGCAATGTCATTTCCTTGGGGCAACCTCCCTGCTCTACCTCATATGCCTCCATGAGGTGCCTCATCTCTACAGCACTTAACACAGTGGGTATCAACATATCTCAGTGGATTACTTATTAACACCTGCTTCCCTCTGTGGACTCTCACTACCATGAGGGCACAGAGCAGCAGAGGCCAGAGCACATAGTAGCCCCTAAAAAAAAGAAAGTCAAATGAACAAAGAATAAATAGGGATGGATGTGAATATAGCATGACTATATTTGTGTATTTATGCGTGTTACATCTGCATCTCTGTATATGCATATCTTTGAGTGTGTTTGTGGGTCTTTGCGTGTTTATGTGTCTGTGTCCTTGTGTGTGTATCTTAGTATGTTTCTGTAGGTGTGTGTGTCTGAGAGGCCTTTGTGTCTGTGCCTTTCTGATTGTGTCTTTGCTTGTGTGCCTGTGTCTGTAACCACCCATGCATGAGTATCTGGGTGTATGTGTGTTAGTGTATGTTTTTGTTCATGTGTGCACTTTTGTGTGTGTATGTGTGTTTCTGCTCTCATACTCCCAAGTAGGATACTTTCCACATCTCCTTACCATGCAATTATATTTTGACTAGTTTGGTGTACATTTAATGATTTCCCCAAAGCTAAAAATACCCCCCCTGAGAATTGCTCTCACTGCAATGGAGGTGACACAGGGGGATGCAGGGCCAGTGGTGGGTGCTGCCTTCTCAGGATTGGCTGCCACACCTGCCGCAGCTCCCTCAGCCCCCTCAGCCCCAACTTGATCCTTTCGAGGGGAAAACCCAGAGTGGATAGATTGGTGCAGGGCAGAGTAAGGCTTCTGCCAGAGACAGACTGTTTATGCTCTTGCTAGCTGCATGAAGCAAGCCGAGGACTGCCTCTCCATGCCTTAGTTTTCTCATCTCTGAAATAGGGGAGCAAAAATAGTCACTTCATAGATTCTCTATGTGGAGGAAATGAGACAATCCCTGTGAAGGACCCAGCATGGTGCCGGGTACATGCCTGATGCTCCACGAATGTTATTTGTCATCTGCTTTCATGCTTGTCACCCATTAGTGCAATGGGAAGAGATGATTTCAGGCTGTGGCATGGAGGGAAATGACTAGGAAACTTTCTTGCTTCAAGGCTGCCTTTTCCCAGTGGCTTCTCTGAGTCCATTCAAGGACTGCCACCTGCTGTATTGGGAGCAATATACTAAGCCACTGATGCCCAGAGACATTCAGAGGGCATGCATAACATTCCCCAGCAGAGATGGGATTTAGCCCCAAGAGTTTCTGGCTTTAGGATATTAACCATCTGGGCTCGGCGCCTGTGGCTCAAGCGGCTAAGGCACCAGTCACATACACCTGAGCTGGCGGATTCAAATCCAGCCTGGGCCCGCCAAACAACAATGACGGCTGCAACCAAAAAATAGCCAGGTGTTGTGGCAGGTGCCTGTAGTCCCAGCTACTGGGGAGGTGGAGGCAAGAGAATCGCTTGAGCCCCAGAATTGGAGGTTGCTGTGAGCTGTGATGCCACGGCACTCTACCCAGGGTGACAGCTTGAGGCTCTGTCTCAAAAAAAAGATATCAACCATCTGCTTCCATAGATTAGCCTTATCCCTCTGTTTCACTATTCCCACCCCTACATCCTTACTGTCCCCCAACTGCCATATGTCTTACATCTCCCAGCTTTTGCAGTTGCTGGTCCCATTGCCTAGAACACTATTACTTGTAGGTCTGAGCTTTCTTTCCCTGACTCTACATTGGAAAGGGCCCCTTCTCTACCTACCACTTGGACATCCTGGTCTGGGATGCTTTTTACACTACCAGGTGATTCCCCATTCCTGGTTGGTTTCCCCATCAGGTGGTGAGCTCATTACCCTCCATGGAAGGTACAGAACTTGATATAGTGTTTGGCAAATACTAAGTGCCTGGTAGCTGATCAGAGGTCACATTTAAAAAGCTCAGATTCCTGGCTTTTTCTTCAGTAAGAGAGTTAGCATCCCTGGGGCCTGTATCTCACACAGGGCTGGATTATGGGGGCATGGGTTTCCTGTTTTGCACAGCCTCCACTATGCTGAGCCCACCCTCTGTGGCCCCTGTAGACATGTGAGTTAGCAACCTCATTCCAGGCATCAGTTGGGCTAACTCTGTGACTGGCATAGAGGTGATTCTGCCATCTTTAGCCTCAATATAGCCATTACAGAAAATGGACATTATAGGACCTTTCAGGGTGAAAGTGCTGAAGATTTAAAAGAAAATTTTGTTTAATTTTAATTAACAAATATGCTAGGAATAACTCTAAGTGCTTCCTAAATACCATCATTTAAATGATCAATTCCTGTAATAATTCTATGGTGTAGGCACTGTTCATATCCCCATTTTGCAGAGGAGAAAGCTGAGGCACAGAGAGGTTAAGTGACTTACTTGCCCAAGATCACACAGCAGAGCCAGGAAGTCTAATTCCAGAGTCTCTGTTCACAGGCTCTCTTGCCCCTTGTTATTCCTGATACTACCCAAGGCAGAGACTGTGTGTAGTTGGGAAGGGGCTACTGTATGCTCAGTTTCCCCCTTTTATTCCCAGAAGACACTGTATGTGCAGGTTTGCCTCATAAAGGTCTTAAGTGATAGTGGGTGGCTTTCTGAGAACAGTACTGCCTAGCAGGAGTGAGACCTGGGCCAGAATTGCTGGGAGTGGGCACCAGCTAGCAGTGAGGAAATCAGGGCCCCAAGGACCATAGTTGGAACTAGTCACCATAGCAGGGATGTTGGAGGGGCCAGGCCTATTTCCTGCCCTTTATGTCCTAGGGTAGCTGGATCTTGGGCCTCTCAGGCCAGGAACCTAGGAGCCTCTCTGAGCCAGTCCTGTCCCTCAGAGGACATCTTCTTCAGCCCCTGCAAGCATGGGGGTTGGTCCCATGGCCCGTGGCCTACTTTGTGAAATTCATCTCTGGAAAAAAATTATTCTCTGAACAGAGCAGAGCATCTTGGCATCTCGTGGTAGGTGAGGCCTGTGGAGGCCTTCTGCCTCCCTGGAGGAGAGAGGAGAGAAACCTAGACCCAGCTCCTGCTTCCTGCATGGCTGCTGAGGTGAGAGGTCCTGAGGAAGGCAGCCCCTCAGCCCTCAGCACTGAGCTGGTCTGGCTGCCTTAGCAGCCCCATGATCCCCGTTTCTTGTACCCTGCCCAAGATGGCACCTTCAGCAGGGTGGGGCTGCAGCCCAGCAGGTAAGTGGACTTGGGCCAGAGTATAATTTGTTTCTGTGGGATGTATTGATGAGCTGCCCTAATTAAGCACCGTGCTAATGAGAATCAAACCACCTTGCCGGGAGTCAGGCAGATCTGAGCCTAGCTCTGCCATGAACCAGCTATGGTCCTGGGCTGGCCACTCAGCTGCATTGGGGTCTCAGCTTTGTCTTCTTTAATATGGGGCTTCCTGCTTTCTTTCCTCTCCTTTCTCCACTTTCTTTCCTCTCCACACTTCGTGTGTGTGTGGTTTGCTGTGTCCTTCCTGCTGCCTCATGTGATAGGCCCCTGGAGGACTCTAGGGCTCTTGAGATCTGAGGCAAAAGGCGGAAGCTAATTACAGGTTTCTTTGGGAGGAGTTCTTGTCACTGGTGGTCAATCCACCTGTTTCTCATGTGGGCCTCCTGCACGTGTCTATGAGGAAAGGGTGATGCTGAAGATGAAGATGGTTCTTAAAATGTGTGACTGTGGGTGTCTGTGTAAATGTGGCCATCATTTGTGTTGAGTCACAAATCACCCCAAACTTAGTGGGGTGACACAACTATTTTATACTCACAGACTCTGTGGACCCAGAATTAGGACAGAGCTCAATTGAGTGAGCTTATCTCTGCTTTGTGATAGCTGGGGCTTTGGCTGGGAAGATTCAAAGTTTGGGGGTCACTTGACAACTCACACATGTTGGTGGTTGATGCAGGCTGTCAGCTAGAAGAACCTCAGCTATCTGGGGGAGCACCAATATATGGCATCTCTCTCTGGTCTCTCTGAGTGGGCTCTTTTGGGCTTCCTCACAGCATGGCAGCTGGGTCTTGAGAGGGTAAGATAGAGATGAAAGTATTTTCATGTTCTAGCCTTGGAAGTTGCTAACATCACTTCCATCTGTTCTGCTGGTTGAGACAGTGATAAAGGTTGGACCGGGTTCAAATGGAGAGGCTGCAAATTTCACTAGTCAATGAAAGGAACCTCAGGGTCACCTTGCAAGAACCCTGAGTGGTGAGAGATATTGTGGCAGACATCTTTGGAAAAGACAGTCTGCTACAGTTAGGGTGGTGGGGATGATTCAGGTGATTCAAGGCCAATTGTAACAGGCCTTGTGAAAGAAGCAAGTGTGACAGGAGAAGGCTGAGCAGGAGAGTAGGTATGACAGGAGGTTGTGTGGGGTAAGTTGGTGTGGCAAGAAGTGGGTGAGTTGGGAGCATTGACAGGAAGTTTGCATGAGGAGACTATGACAGAGATAGCTGTTTAAGGGGAGTGGGTGTGACAGGAAGTGGCCGAACAAGAGTGGGTGTGACAAGAGGTTGTATAGGGGGAGTGAATGTGACAGGAATGGCCAAGCCAGAGTGTGATAAGAGATCATATAAGGGCAGTGAGTGTGACGGAGAGGGCTATGTGAGGGGAGTGGGTGTGACAGGAAGTGGCCAAGTAGAGAGTGAGTGTGACAGGAGGTTGAATGAGGAGAGTAAGTGTGACAGGAGGTTGAATGAGGGGAGTAGGTATGATAGGAAGTGGCCAGGCTGGAGTGCGTGTTACAGGAGGTTGTGTGGTTGTGTGAGAGGAGTGAGTGCGACAGAGATGGCTGTGTGAGGGAAGTGAGTGTGACAGGAGGTTGTGTGGGGGGAGTGAGTGTGACAGGAGGCTGTGTAGGGGGAGGGAGTGTGACAGAGATGGCTGTGTGAGAGGAGGGGGTGTGACAGGAAGTGGCCAAGAGGGAGATCTGGCTTTGCCAGGGTCCGACATGATAGAAGTGGGCCTGACAGTGACAAAGTCTAAGATGCCAGCAGCACCATCTTTCCTTGCTTTCCAAGGTGCCCCCATGAGGCCCTTGGGGTGACTAAATTGATTCCAACACGAGGACTAAGCCCTCAGCCAGGCCCGGCCAGCACCCTCCTCAGGTGGACCCTGCCTTGCCCCGGCCTCCTCCATCTTCCTCTCTTCCTGTGGGCTCCGTGTTCCCCACTCCCACCAGCAGCCTCCTCTTCTTCCAGAAAGAGCGACTCCCACCACAACAGCCTGGAAGCACTCCAACTACTGTACTTTTCTTCAAATAAAAGCAGCTAATTAACATTATTCTTTAATTATTGCCTTTATCAACAAGGGGTCTGATTTGTACCAGCAGGATAGTTGCTTTCCCTTAAACTACCCAAGTGAATGCTTCAGTTCCTGGTGCTTTTGAAATGAATTTGATGTCATCTGCCCAGAGTCACTTAATGGGGACGCCTGGGTAATGACTGAACGCGCTAACTCCGTTAGTAGCCCTGGAAGCATGTAATTTGGCCCCTCAGGCAACAGCACTTTTGAAATCTCTGGATAGTTTTGAACTCTCTGTTCTTAATTAAATATGCAATTTTTCACGGTAACCAGGTTAATTCTTTTGTGTTGTGTTGTAATACTGTTAGGAATTTTCATAGTTCTTATTAAACATTATTCAGGCATTGTGAATTCCATAATTAAAAAAAATGAAAAGAACAAAGCCTGATTCACTCCTTTCTTTTCCCTGGCTAATTTATCAAATGAATTTTGCAAATTTTTCTTTCTGTCCCCAGACAGTGTGGCAAGTATTTTAAAGGGGAAGGATTTAATTGCCCTGTAGGGATTGGCTGGTTATGAAGGATTTGGCTGTTTGATTAGTAAACCCAGCTGGGAATGGTCTAATGCTCCATGATCTTAAAAATTGTCTGATTGTACCCTCTCTAAGGAGGCCTCTCTTTTCGTTATGTAGAGCATCAACTTCACACAAGTGTGATTATTAGGTAGTGAGGAAGGGGAGAGAAAAAGATCTGACTTTACTTTAAATTGGGGATCTTGGGAGATTTTTTTATACCCATTTCCCTGGCTGGGGAGGAGGGGAGAATACGGAAGAGACAGGGAGAGACAGAGGGCAAGTCTTAAATCCCAAGTACAAGAGCAGATGGAGGGTGGCTGAGAAGGTGAGCCCAAGGGGACGTTTTACTGCATCCTTGCACGGAATGGCACTTGTCACACTGGTCAGCAGGACAGGCCACTCATCATCTGAGGAGGCCCCTTTTGGGGTTTCTGGGGCAGGAAGAGGGGAGGAGGGCTATGTTTCCATTCTGGAATTAGGCTTGGTCTCTGGAAGAAAATGTATAGATCCTTCACTGAGCATGCTGGGTGGTGGGTGGAGGGACCATGCCCCTAAATATCCTGGATAAAGGCAAGGCCCCCGTCAAGGGGCTTCTGGTAGAGCTAGGCAGGCTTTTGCAGTGAAAGGAGCAGGACTGCTGCCTGATTCACGGACCTTTTTGTTTTCAACGAGAGCTCCATTATGCCTCAATTTTCCCCATCTGCAAAATGAGGCAAGTGACTCTTCTGACTTTCCTGGGTCCTCTCAGTGCTAGCTCTCTGTATCCTAGATGTGGGCGTGGGGAAGTGGGAGAGCTGGCAGGGGCCAGATGATGTAGGACCTTAAGGGCCATGGTGAGGAGCTGGGATTGTTTTCTGAGAGCAGATATCCTTAGATATTGCAGGAAGGGAGGGATGACTTGGAAAAGGGTGTTACCAAACAGCGTGGGGTTGGTCCTGGTTAGGGATGTGCAGGAGAGGGACTTTGTGCCAGAGGGTGGGTTCTACAAGCAGCCCCTTCTCCCTGTCTACCCCTTCTAGATTTAGCTTGTTTAGTCCTGAGTTCTGGGGACCTCCCACCCCTGCTACTACGATTCTGACTCACCTGGTCTTTCCAGCAAGAAAGACCTGGGAAACTCCTGGGAAATCATGACAGGAAGGGGATAGTAACCTATTTTAGGTCACGTGGCAATGCCCTTGCTTGATACTCTTGGTTAAAACTAAGAGGCTTGGACCCTGAGTTCCTCCTCTAGGAATCTTTATAGAAACATGAAATCACATTGTCACCTGTCTGCCATTCAAAAGTTTTTAGTTACTCCCTATTACTCATGGGATGAAGTCCAAACTTGAACCTTGGCCTGTGAGGCCTCCTGTTATGATCCTCTCCCACTATCTTGTCCAGTTCCACCATGTTATCTCTTTTATTTATTTATTTATTTTTGAGACAGAATCTCACTCTGTCGCTCAGACTAGAGAACTGTGGCCTCAGCCTAGCTCACAGCAACCTCAAACTCCTAGGTCCAAGGGATCCTCCTGCCTCTACCTGCCAAGTAACTGGGACTATAGATAGCGTGCCACCATGCCCAGCTAACTAATTTTTCTTTTTCTTTTTTTCTTGTAGAGATAGGGTCTCACTCTTGCCAAGGCTGGTCTCAAACATCTGGCTTCAAGTGATCATCCCACCTCAGTCTCTCAAAGTGCTAGGATTCCAGGCATGAGCCACTGGGCCTACCCAATCCATGTTGTCTCTTGCTGGACTTTCTTGCCTCAAGTCCACCAGGCAGGCTTAAACTTAAATGCCTTATGCTCTGTTACCTCAATATCTTTGCATATTCTATTCCCCCTGCTGGAACATCTCTAGTATGGGAGCTTCCCTGAACCTACGGACTGAACTGGGGGACTCCCTTCATAATGACACACATCACAGCTGATTCAGATTGCTTGCCTTGCCTTTTATTTTTAAGGCCCATGAGGGTAACATTCGTGTTGTCTTGTTGACTCTTGTCACAGGCACAGAGCTTGGCACACATTAGTATCCATCAACAGCACCGTGGTTCTGCTGCTCCCAGCGAGGGCATTGCCACGTAACCTAACATAGGTCACTGCCCACTCCCTGTCATGATTTCCCAGGAATCTCACTCCTAAACTTGCTGTAACTTAGCTGGAAGCAGGGGTTCAGTTTAGTTTGAAGATGCTAAGAGGAGCAAATTCCACTTCCCCCAGGACCAGCCCAGCCCGGCCTGTAGCTCTCGAAGGTTCTGTTGGAGCCAACAGCTTCTTTGAAGTGAGGACTTAAATGGAACCATTTCTAAAGGGCCAAGGAAAGAGTTAGGCTGCAGTGGCTGCCCTCAGAAGCCCAAAGGGAAGACTTAGCCCCTCTCACTTTCTCTCTCTTATTGGCTTAATCCCTTAGATGGCCAAGTGCCAGGGATGAAGACCAAAGGAAATGACACAGTTATCTTCCATTCAGGAAAAACATAAGGCCTTCAGAAAGGAAGTGAGCAATGACACCTGCCATTTCCCAGCCTTGGATGCTGGGACTTTTGGCCTACCCTTGGGCCAGCTATAAGATATTTCCTAGAATGGCCATGGCCTTGTGGAGGCTGGTCCCGCCCTCACTGGTGAGGCTCGGCAGTCCTGAAGCATCCCCAGGCTGATACACATGCGGGAGAAGGAGGATGCTCCTTCCCAAGGCTGCATCCCAGGGTCCCCGCACACCATGCACATGGTTGCCTTTGTGGTCCTGCCTTCCTGTCTATTTTTAGTCCTGTTTGAGTCATTAGGGGACAAAGAGGAGCCAAGGAAAGATTTTTGTGATTGGGTCAAGGGGAGGGAGGCATATGACACAGAAGGGTTTTTAGGGAAATCCCACTGCTGCGAGGGAAAGAGGGATTTAAGAAATTAATTTCGTATTTTGAAGGGTGTGTTTCCACACTGTGAAATAGAGAAAATAGACAAAAGGGGGGAAGAAGATGTGAAGAACACAGTCCCTGTTTGCTCCAGCGTATTTCTGTCTGGTTTCTTCCTACATCCAATTTGGCATCATGGTCTTTTCACTTAACATCCACATTAGGCTTTTCCACATCATTTTGCTGTCTTCGGAACAAGCATTTTAACCTAATATTCCATGAAGTGAGCGGATCACTGTTCCCTCAGCCTGGCCCTGGCCCTGGGCACCTCTGGGGGTTTTTTGCTTTCAAATGCAGCTGTGATAGAAAGACTGTGCTTCAGGTTTTATGTACTTGGCTCTGTTCTCAGCAGGGAGGGATGGGGGCCTCACAGCCAAGCACCTGGCTTTAGAGTCAGGTACACCTAGGTTCAAATTCTGTCCCCGCCAGTGAGAATTCAGTGTGTATACTCCCTCTGTGCCACAGTTTTCTCATCTGTGAAATGGACGTCCTCATAGACTCACTCACAGGGAGTGTTGTGAGGATTCGATGAGTGAATTTACCTGAAGTGATTAACTCAGGACTCGTACACAGTAAGCACACAGTGTTACTGCCTGTTCTGTAGCTGCAGGTGGGTCTGTCTTGCTGGGTGGTCATGAGTGCTTTACCTGGTCCTTGTTGAATGAATGTGGATGGCACATTCACAGGTGGGTGCTCTTCTGTGCGAGTGTGTGCATTCCCATCAGGGTTAGTAGGATGGAGATATGGCTGTGTGCGCGTGCACACATACACACTCACACATACACTCACTCAGCTAAACCAAAGGGAGTACACAGGGCCATCCTGGTTGAGGGTCCACAAGCATTTCATTGTGATTAAATATTTATCTGGGGCTTGTAACGTGAATGTGGCACTTCACAGTAGATAAAACAATGTCATGTAAAAAAGGCTTAAAAAGCTTCAGAGTCCTACTCAGCAAAAAGGGAGCTGGCACTGAGGAAACAGAGTAGGGAGGGGTGTCTGTGAGGAGGGTCATTCATTCAGTCATCCATTTGACAAGTATTTATCCAGCACCTACTACATGCCAGGCCTCAGAGATGCCTTGGTGATCACAATGGACATGCTCTTTGCCTTCCTGGTGCTGTTGGTCTCTATAGTATTTAGAAATAAAATCCCTTAAGAGACTGACTTAATCATATAATCACACAACTTTGAAGTCACAAGCCCTGCTAAGGACTACGCAGAAAATAAGCTAGTAATGATGAGACTGTATGACAGGGAACAGATTTAGTCTGGAAGTCAGGGAAGGACCTCTGAGTTAGCTAAGTGAAAAGGGGTAGCCAGTCAGAGGATGGGAGCAGCATGTGCAAAGGTCCTGGGTGGGAGGGTACACTGCCAGTCGCATCTCTGACTCCAGAAAGTGAACGGTGGCCAGTCTGACTGGAGCACATGGTGAGGGACAGAAAGGCACTGTGTGGCTGGGGAGGGCCTATAGGCTCTGCTGAGGTCTGTATCCTGAACAGAGAGGAGCCATGGTGGTAGAAGTTGAGGGGATGGAAGAGGAGGAGGATTGGAACGATTTGAAGGCCTGAAGCCTGGGGTGGGAGAAATGGCCATACAAGGGGGCTTAGTTGTTGCCACTACCGTCCTCTGGTCCAAGATCACATGTCTAGCCTCTCTGGGCACCCAGAAAATTCACCCATCTCTGGGATAGACCAGACCTTGGTAGGCACAGGAATAAAGCAATTTCCCTGGGCAGATGGGGAAGAGCTTGGGGGTGGGCCTTACTCCATTCAAATATGTGCTTCCTTTCTGCCATTATTATTTACCTAGGGGCTTGTGAAAAAGAAAAGGATCCAAGAAAAAAGGAAAGCAACCCCCCACCAAAAACCCAGATCCATCATTTCTCCAGGCCCTCAGCCTGAGGGAACAGTATTTTTATTTCTTCAATATTTGTGAGTGTGTGAAATGCTACACTGAAACTCCAGACCCTGCTGGCATAGGGGGTTCTGTGGCCTTTGGGGCTGTCAGGAGTGGGGGCACCATCACCCCTGGAGAAGGCTGGTGCAGGGGGCCCAAACTCTGAGAAATGGTGGGCTCCTGTTTCTTATCTGTTGTTGTGTTCAACAACTCCAGTGAAGTCTGCTGTGGGAGCTGGACGCGCTCAGGCAGACGGGTTTGTGGAATGGTGAAATTCCCGATTGAGAGGTTGGAAGGCAGGGAGTCCAGGGGATTTGGCGGCCGCCCCTGCATAGTGATATTCTGGGCCTCACACATTCTTATTAGCATCGTAATCGCTCCAAAATACTGATTCATTATCGCACTCAGAGCTGCAGACTGAGGCAATGGGGTTTAATAGTTCCATATGAGCCATTCTGGGCTGTTGAGTAAATATTGCTCATTCTGAAAAATTGGGTAAATGTGTGTTTATGCTGTCTATGAGCAAGGCACCAGCCAAGTAGGTAGTTGGTTTCTGGGCTGGCACCAGGCAAGGTGGTAGGGGACAAGAGAAGGCACGCTGTCCGAGAAATGTACGGCTAGCCTTGGAAATATTCTTCTGGACATGGAGGTTGGGATTGGGGAGGGGAAAGGGGCTTCACATCAAAATCAGGGTAGAAGGAACCTCATGTTTCTCATGAGTGTGGAAATGGCTCAGGGATGGGCATTCCAAGCTGATATGGACATGTGACTGGTTTCAGAACTGGAGGGCTGGTCACCACAGGTGGCAGGAGGCCACAAGGCAGGTGGTAAGTGTGCAGGTGAGAGAGTTCAACTCTGGGGTCCCTGTTCTGCCACTTGCTAATCATGGGACCCCAGACAAATTACTTGACCCCTCTAAAGCCTCAGTTTTCTCATCTGCAAAATGGAGATGATAAAAGAACTTCCTTATAGGATCTTTGTGGAATTAAAGCATACACATGTAATCTTCAAATGGTGTCAACGGCACATGCAAGAAATGTTAGCTACTAATACAGTTCTGGTATAACATGGACAGAAGGTTGCAGGTGCCTCATTTGCTGTGAGGTGGACAAGGATCTGACTATTTCAGGGGTTCCTTGACTGAGAATCTAATGAAAAGTATGGATCCTCTCTTCATAAACACAGAGATGATGCGTTTTGCATATTCTTTCAAGGGATTGAAGGAATCCCAAATCAAAAGCTCCTAGTTTCTATCGCTGATCACCTTGCTCTGAGGTGGAAGTAAGGCACAGGATTTGGAACTTCCTAGAACTAGGTTTCTTTTTCTTTCTTTTTTTTTTTTTTTGCTTTTATTTTCAGCTGGCTTTTACTTTTCTTAGTTTCCTTGTTTTTTTTTTTTCCATTGTCCTTCCTTGTAACGATGCTCCGGCCGGTTGCCTCCCAAGTAGCTGGGATTACAGGCGCCCGCCACAACGCCCGGTGGTGTTCTTTCCTGGTGGTAGAGACGGGGTCTTTTCTCTGGCTCACTCATGCTTATGCTGGTCTCGAACTGTGAGCACTGGAAATCCACCCGCCTCGGCCTCCCACAGCACTGGGATTACAGACGTGAGCCACCACGCCCGGCCTAGAACTAGGTTTCAACCCAAGGCATGGGTTTCATCCGATTCTGTCTCATTTGCTATGAGTTGGATAAGTAGGATAGTTGAAAATGCAATTCAGAGCCTCAGTCTTACAACTAATGTTGAGCACTTCATGTGGAAGGCACTGTGCCCAATGCCTGGCACACAGTAAGTACTCAGTATATATCAGCATCATAATTCCTCCTTATTGAAAAACTAAGAGTTGCTAAATGTAGACTCTGCCTCTCTGTTGCTTTTATGTCTGTGTATAATAATTTGATTATCTGAAGTTCTTCAGTCTGATTCTGCTGTTGTGTTTGTTGATTCTTGCACACGATAGACCAGTTCCTTGTGCATTTTGTAATTTCAGCTTGAGAGGTCATTTTGGCTAGGATTGCATCTCTGTGAGTTCTGTGTGACCTGGATTGACCCTGGTGCAAAAGTCAGCTGGATAGTAAAGAAAATATTTTTGGCTTTGCAGACTATAGTCTCTAACATAACGGTGTGACTCTGCCTTTGTACAAAAATAGGCATAAAAAATATATAAATGAATGGGTGTGGCTGGATTTGGCCTAGGGTGGATAAGATTTGGTCCCCAGGTCATAGTTTGCTCACCTCTATACTAGAATGATTTTGTATTTGCTTTTGCTTAGTATCTGGTAGTATTACCAAGTGAGAATAATTTTTAAATTTAACTTCTTAGGCAAGACCAGTAGTTCACAAAGTGTGGTTCTTGGATCAGACGCATCTGTATCCCTTGGAAATTTGTTAGAGGTGGAAATTCTTTAGCTCCTACCCAAATCTACAGAGTCAGGTGGGGGTGTAACAAGCCATCTAGGTGATTTTGATGCATACTCTCAAGTCTGAGAACTCCAAAGGAATATAAATTTGAACTCCAATCCCACGTGAGCGCAGACCCATGGTAACAAATTCTCATGAGAGGTAATCTTTTGGTTTTCCAACTTAGAGGCAAGGCCTAAAGACAGATCAAGCCATGTCTCTTCCTAGTTTTCTGAGGGTGAAGGCCTCTTGACTACTCAGACACGCTCCTGTCTCACCCTTTCATTGTGGAGGGCACTGAAGTTTATGTTCACATACCTAGCAGTCTGATTTTGAGTTTCCTCTTCAGTTTTGGCCCTTGGGAATTTCTTCCTTTCTTATAGAACTGACCTATATATTTAAAGGGATGCTGGTATACTTTATTCAGTATATCTAGGTGTTTTGTAGTGGGAGTGTTTCAGATTATCTTACCATGTATAGAAGTCCTCTCAATTTAAGGAAAAGTTGAGTTTCTCCTTTCAAATTCTTCTTTAGAATTTCTGGCAACCCCCTGCTTCTTTGGTAACCTCACACTTGTCACTTACCTTGAGATCCAGGCCTTTTTGTCACTCACAGGGACCAGAGGCCGCGCAACTCCCAGGAGTCTCTCCACTTTGCTTTTGACTGGAACTAGAGTCCAATTCAGCCAACATTTGCTGAGCACCCACTGGGAGAGGGATGAGGGGAGTTTGCTCTGTTTATGAAACAAGCACCTGTGCTAGAGGACACCATCCCATGGTCAGTGTACCTGAGGACCTTCCTCTGTCCCAGCATCTAAATCTCCTTGTGCTACTCTAGGGGAATGTGACTCCATTAAGAGTGTTTCTCGGCTCGGCGCCTATGGCTCAACGGGCTAAGGTGCCAGCCACGTACACCTGAGCTGGTGGGTTCAAATCCATCCCGGGCCCGCCAAACAACAATGACGGCTGCAACCAAAAAATGGCCAGGCGTTGTGTTGGGCACCAATAGTCCCAGCTACTTGGGAGGCAGAGGCGGGAGGCAGAGGCAGGAGACTCGCTTGAGCCCAGGAATTGGAGGTTGCTGTGCGCTGTGATGCCACAGCACTCTATCCAGGGTGACAGCTTGAGGCTCTGTCTCAAAAAAAAAAAA
>CAUYRH010128795.1:0-54284 GCA_963574655.1 Perodicticus potto
TATAGTGATTAAGAAAATGCTATGAAGGCTATCTCTCACAGTATGATCAAAATGTTTCTGATTGTATATGAAGCACATTCTGCCCTATGATTGCACCAATGTACACAATTATGATTTAATAAAATTATTATTAAAAAAAAAAAAAGATCTCCATCACGGGAAGTTTATGAAGCCGAAGTTTGGGGATGTGTCTGTGGCTATTTCTTCCAGTGAGGGATCTAGGAGTCAGTCTCTAAGGGGAAGGACATACAGAGAGGAGATGGGAGGAGGGGGTGGGTCGTTAGGCCGGTGGTGAGTGACATGCTTGTGAGGCCCAGGAAATCTGCATTTTACATAAGATAAGCTGAGGGAAGAAAATCAATTATGTAGCTGTCCCTGGGTAGGTGGAAGAATCGTCCTCTTATCTCTCTTCTGCACCTGGAAAGACAAACATGGAATTAACATTAGTAGTGTCGACTTGAACAGACTTTAGTTTTAGGAGCTAGAATTAGCCTATAGACCTGAAGTTAAAATTTGCTTGTGCTTGTTTATGGGAGCACGTGGAAGGGGGTATTGCAGGACTCAGCCTCTAGCTAGGCTTGACCTTCCCTTTTGCATAAGGAGTTGGGGATGGATCCCTTGGGGAGAATTTCATTTTCCTTCATATAGGGTATAAGTTGTTTGGTGTGCATCACTTAGTTATACCACTGTAAGATCCCATGAGCTCAGGTGTATAGCACATCTGTTTTGCTCATGGGAAACATATGAGGTCTGAGAGGGACCCGACTGGGCAAGGAGCACCTGGGGGAGCAGTCAGTGTGCTGCAGTGGAGTGAGGCTGGGGGCAGAGTGGCTGCCAGGGGAAGCTCAGCTTTGAGGACAGAGAACCCAGGAATGCATTAATAAACTATGCAACCCCTCTCCAAAAAAAAACTATGGCATATGTGTACAGGAGTACTATTCAGCCGTAAGAAGAGAGGGAGACTTTTCATCCTTTGTGTTTACCTGGATGGAGTTGAAACACATTCTTCTTATAAAGTATCACAAGCATGGAAAAATAATATCAATGTACTCAATATTAGTATGAAATAATAGATAAACAACTGCATGAATACAGGAAAGAAAAAATACAAGTATAGTCTAGTGAGTGGTACAGGAGAAGAGAGAGAGGGGAGGGGGAATGAAATTCTTTGCCTTTTATTTCCAGGGTGATGGGAAGCCCTGGGGGTATTGGAGCTCTGACTTAGTTTCTTTTTTTTTCTTTTTAAGAAATTTTAACCGGCAGTGCCCTGGCTCAGTGGTTAGGGTGCTGGCCACATACACAAAGGCTGGTGGGTTCGAACCTGGTCCAGGCCAGTTAAAACAGCAATGACAACTGCAACAACAACAACAACAACAACAACAACAACAAAATAGCCAGGAATTGTGGCGGGTTCCTGTAGTCCCAGCTACTTGGGAGGCTGAGGCAAGAGAATTGCTTAAGCCCAAGAGTTAGAGGTTGCTGTGAGCTGTGACACCATAGCACTGTACCCAGGGCAACAGCTTGAGACTCTGTCTCAAAAAAGAAAACAAATTCATTTATTTCAATTTTAAGGTAAAGTTGTAGTTGAGCCCTTCATCTGGGGATGTTCTGAACATGCTCACATTGTACACATCAGGTGAGATCCCACCAATTGCTCTCCCTCCTCTTTGTCACACACTGGCGATATGTCCCATTGCCTCTAGACTAAAGTTTAAGCCAGCTTTGATGGCCTTCAAAGTCTCAACCTCCCTCACCATCCACCCCCTGCCATTTCCTCCCCTGCATTCCCTACATCCTGGACATGTCCAGCTGCTCGTCCCACCCAACCGTTCTCTCGTATCATGAATCTCATACCCTCTGCCCTGGCTCGTGCTCTTCCACACTTTTCTTTTGAGAGGCTTTTGAAGCACAGTTAAAATTCTTCCTTCTCTAAGTTTATATCCAAATTCCTTATATTGGAATTAGTTCTCCAATAAAATTTAACTTGTATGTTTGATATGGTCCCCACCTAATTTTTCTCCAAATTGAAGTTAGGTATCTTTAAACACATACAGGCATCCCTTGGTATTCTTGGAGAATTGGTTCTGGGACCCCCATGGCTACCAAAATCTTTGGATGTTCAAGTCCTTTTATAAAATAGTATGGTATTTGCACAAGATCTATGCACATCTTCCCACATACTTTATTTAAATAATCTCTAGATTACTTTTAATATTTAATGCAGTGTAAATGCTATGTAAATAATTATGTTGCTTTTTTTTTTTTGGCTGAGCCCAGGTTTGAACCCACCACCTCCAGCATATGGGGCTGGTGCCCTACTCCTCTGAGCCACAGGCACTGCCCTATACTGCTTTATTTTTACATTTGTATTATTTTCATTGTTATGTTGTTATTCTTTATTTTTGGGGAGGAGGGAATTTTTTTTCATATCCATGGATATGAAAGGTTGGTGTATTATGCATATTTACATTTTATTTTTATATGGTATGTTTTGTGTCATAGTTGTATAACACAATCATATTTCTTTTATTAACATAATATTTCATTACTAGATTAGGTACTTCTTGAAAGGGGTGTAGCAGTGTACCCAGAGACAAGACTAGAAGAGGTTCAGGCCAAGTTAAATGAAAGGTGACAGAGACATACTTGGGCAAAGATGGCAGAGGCAATGAGGATGGTTGTTCTTACACTGGGTGTAGGAGGAGGAAGATTCCACAGGTTGCTGGAAGGTTTTGGTGGAGTAGGGTCTTTCTGGCAGAACTCTTGGAGGGGAGGCAAGTAGGCCTTTTGGTCTAGGAGGAGAGGAGCGGGAAGGGTTTCGGACCCTAACGCTTCTCAAGAACAAAGTGGGGTCTTACTCTATATCTGAGTCTAACCCAGAGTTTCAGGCTCCCAGCAGATGATTTGAATTGTATTAATGAGCAACATTAATTAGGAGGGGGCTAAGAGGGCAGTTCTAAAGCCAAACGCCCTCTGATTATAGCTGTTGCTGGTTGAAGGGGATGACTGCCAAGTGCTTTTGAACACCTGGACCCAGAGTGGCTCTCTGTTTCAGATGCTGCTGTGGCTCGCCCAATGATCTGTGGCCTTGTTAGTCAGTTTGGAAACGCGGATGGTGCTGGTGGATGCAGAGTGAGCTGGAAATCAGATGTGTCCCTTCTGGCTGAGGCTCGTAAGAGCCAGTGCTTTCCCGCGTCTCTGTCTTCCCTGCTGTGATTCTGCGGCCACATGATCAGACGCAGATCATGGAATGGGTGGAACCTGGATCAGAGTCCCCAGAGAAAGCCCATCCTGTTAGACTTGGCAAGGACATGAAATCAATTGTTTCAATTGTTCATTTCCACCGAAATTGTGAACATCAGCATTGCCTATCCTATCCTGCCTGTTCTATCTTCTCAAAGTAAAGCTAGTAAAATCTCACACGGTGGATATGATTAACCACCTGAGAGAGCAAATTAAGAGATGGTCTGCTCTGTAGAATTTGCAGGCATCAGACGTCAGAGTCAAGGTGATTCGGAGAATGAGTTCACGGAGGCAGAGTCAAACATGATTGTAAACACACAAAGAGCAGAAATCGAATCTGCTGTGACGTACGGTATTTCAGAAGGGGAATAAGAAGAGGGAGATGAAGAGATGGAAGTTGGTCATGTCCTTGAGAGGGGATGTCCTGGCCTGCTGGAAGAACAGCACCTGAGCCTTTTGGAAGAAGTCGTTGTACTATGGATATGGATACACGAGGCTGTTTTGGCTACATGCTGCAACACACTCAGGTTACACTCACCTGCTCTTGCCATGAATCTATGCTTGTCTTATAACTTTCTGGAAATTCTCAGCTTGCCATTAGTTTGTTCAAAAGAAGAGAAGGTCTTCATGTGCTATCACATGTCTTGCTGATTTAGTTAATAAATCATTCTCATTGTGATTTAACTCTTTAGCACTTTGTTATTAGCCTTTGTAAGGCAGTAAGTTCACCCATGATGGATGGCTCTACTCTCAATGAGCTGTCAGAATCAGGTGAGGAAGTGTGCCACCCTAGGGTCTGATCCTAGAGGCCCCTTTGAGGCACCTGTGCAAGAGCCAGATCACAGCTCTGCCCCAGACACTGCCACTCGGTGTTACTGTGTGAGGTTGTGCATTGTACAACACATGCAGACTTGACGTGCTTCCAGGAACACAGCTGGGTGGGAAACACAGTAAGCTTTAGATATATGACCCAATGATCCTCTGTATTAAGGCTGAAAGCCCCCAAACACACCATTACAGAATTTTCTCCTTGAAAATAAATTTGATTGTTTAATCGAAAAACGTAATAGATCCAACCAAAACCAGACTCCATTTTTGTTCATTTAAGTGAATTTTGGACAAGAGAGTTGTGCAAACAAAGTATAACTCTGCCATATTCCTCAGGAACCTCAGTGAAAATTTTGGGTCATCAGTACGTAATGGTTTCTCAAGCTCATATGAGAATCACGTTTTGGTGCTTTTCAGTACTTTTTGTTTTGTTTTTCTAGTTCCAGATTTGAACATACTGAGTTAGGTTCTTATATCCCAAACATCAAGTCCCAGACTAAAAACAGAACAAAAATCTTTGTTACTTTCTTTTATTGTAAAGACAAAAAATATGCATATAAATAAGAGTGTCTAAAAGAGTAGAAATGTAAAAAGTGGAAAGTAGGAACTTTCCTACTTCTATTCCCTAGATTTCCTTCCAGATCTTCCCCCTACGCACACACAGCCATATGTGTGATCATTTACAAAAATGAGATAATTATACATGCTGTCTTGCAATTTGCATTTTTTTCCCCTCCACAACATGTCTTGGGCATCTTTTTTTCAAAAGATGTCAGTGCACATTTGCATTTTTTAGTGGCTGCAGAAGATTCCATTTTATGCGTATACTATAATTTATTTAGCCAATTCCTATTGGATATGTGCGTTTTCTCAATTTGTCACTTTTGTAAGCAATACTGAAGTGAATGCTCTTTTATGTATATGTGTGTACATATATACAATATATTATATGTATGGTGTCCTGATATATGTGTGTGTCTGTAAAGTTTGCGTGGAATTTAAAATAAATTGGTTTTATTTAAAATAAATTGCACGCAAACTTTGCAGATACCCTATGTGTGTGTGTGTGTGTGTGTGTGTGTGTGCGTGTATCTCCTTGGGTCCTGTTTCTAGATAGGAAAATATTATGTCGCGAGATCTCCATATTTTAAATTTTCCTAGCTTTTACCAAAAAGTTTTTAATGGTTTTTTACACTTAGCACTGGGTGCTAGCATATTGATTGGATTCACATTTTGATGGTCTTATGTAATATTTCTGACCATATTCCAGGGCTAGAGTCTACTGTGCAAGGTATCATTTTTGACACACTAAAATATAAAGTTAACCCCAAAGAGCTCCTTCATAAAAATGTTTAGAATTTCCTGATTGGTTTATGGGGCGCAGTGTGGATTTGTCACGCTGACGTCTGTGCTTTCAGTCCGACCCTCACCCGGTACCGTGTAGGTTAATAGTACTTTTTAGGTAATTTCTCACTCCCCCCCCGCCCCCCACCCTTTTCCTGCCCCTGGGAGTCTCCAAGGACTGTTACCCCATAGTGCTCCTTTCTGACTGTGGTTTCTTCGGTGAAAATGCTGCCCGTGATTCATGAGTGAAAGAACTGCAGCCCACTCCGGCGGACCACGTCCCTCCGTTACCCACACACTGTGACAGTCACACACCTCCCGGGAGGCTTGCTGTGCTGGCTGGAGTGGGAGGCGCTTTGTTTTACTGCCTTTCACAGAGATGTCCCTGGGGTTCAAATGGAAAAGTCCTGAACTCCCACCCTTGTTGGCTGTGCACCCTTGGGTGTGTCACTAAATCTCTCTGAGCTAATTTCCTCATCTGGCAAGTGGTTGCCTCTGAGAATGAGCTGAGGTGGTGAAGAAGGTCCCACCCCAGTGCCTGCCTGCAGCTTTCGCCTCACAGAGAGCCCAGCGAGTTAATCCTCCCTGGACTGCCTCCATCAGCCCAGCACCCTTCCTCTGTGCACAACAGAGCTTTTGTTCCAGGACCAGACATCACTGTGACAAACCAACTTCTCCAGTATTACCAGAAGTATGTTGTTGTTGGGCTGTAGGTGTGGGAGGCTCAGATACATCAGCCACAGCAAAGTGTCAGGGTCCAACCACATCCCCCAGGAGACCTGGAAGAACCTGAGTAGGTCTAGGGGAGAGGCCCCATTCAATGGAGCCAGGGGTAGAGGATTTCAAGGACATCGTGGTGCCGAGGGCTCACCTCAGAGATACCAGTTGCTTCATCCATTCTGAGATCTACTTGGGAGAAGCTGGAGGCTGTTGACATGCTGATTCCTCGGACTTTGTACAGGCAATAGGCAAGGCAGAGGGTCAGGGGGAGTGAGGCATCCTAATTCCAGGTCAGAAAGCTACAAGATGCAGAGACTGCATATGGGGATCATAGGCCCATAGACTTGTTTTGACCAAGAGGCTCCTCTGCTTTCCCTGCTTCACCTCTGCAGCACCAAGTGCGTGTGGTGACCAATGGCAGTGAGGCCAGACTGTGCCAGGCTCTGCGAATGTGCCCCGAGCCTACTTGACTCGGTTCTCCCCTTTCACGCTGGCCTTGGTCAGCTCATCATTGAAATGTGTGCTGTTTGAGTGGTAGACTTCTATTTCTGATGAAACTCTGAGTTAGGATTAAGCTGTTGCAAATTTAGCACCTGCTTATAGTTCAGTTCATTCTGCAAGATCTGCAAGATCATGTGTACACAGCACCTTTTCTCCATTACATTCTCCAAGAATCCAGTTACACTAAGGCTCTTGGTGGAGGTCTGTGATCGCATACTCATGACCAGTTGATTGGTTAACTGGAAGTTTCCCTATCCCTCTTCCTCCAATACCAGCCCTCCAGCCTCAAATTAATATCTAGAACCTTTTAGAAAGTTGATATCAACATTTTTTTTGGCAAAGAGATTTTTGTTTGTTTTTGACATAGAGTCTCATTTTGTCACCCTCGGTAGAGTGCTGTGGCATCACAGCTCACAGCAACTTCCAACTCCAGGCCTTAAATGATCCTCTTGCCTCAGCCTCCCAAGTAGCTGGGACTACAGGTGCCCGCCACAATGCCCGGCTATTTTTTTTTAGAGATGAGGTCTCACTCTTGCTTACATTGGTCTCAATTCCTGAGCTCAAGCAATTTACCTGCCTCATCCTTTCTCAGAGTGTTGTTTATCTCCTGGTCCTTCTTTTTATTTTTATGGGAACTAAAGGTAGAAAATTTATTTCAAAATATATAGAGATAAATATTAAATGGGGTACTTTAAACCAGCATTTCTCTCTCTCAGACTTTTCAATATGTTTGGGTGAATAAATCAAATCAAATATATTTCTTTCACTATGTAAAACTGAAACAATTTGAAAGCTAGAAGAGGAAATAAAGTCAACAAAGCCTTGGCTTTAACAAGCTTCTGGATCCAATGGGCAATTTACAGGAAAACAAGAAAGAGAGGAACACCTTAAAAGGAACCATGTAGTGCAATCAGCAAAATCCAGATACAGGCAACTGGAGAGAAGAATAACCTGGTTTCTACGTCTTTCTTTTTTTTTTTTTTGGAGAGATAGAGTCTCACTTTATCGCCCTTGGTAGAGTGCCGTGGCGTCACACAGCTCACAGCAACCTCCAACTCCTGGGCTTAGGTGATCCTCTTGCCTCAGCCTCCTGAGTAGCTGGGACTACAGGCGCTCACCACAATGCCTGGCTATGTTTTTGTTGCAGTTTGGCTGGGGCTGGGTTTGAACCCACCACCCTCGGTATATGGAGCCAGCGCCCTACCCACTGAGCCACAGGTGCCGCCCTGGTTTCTTCTTTTTCCTCCTCCTTTTCTTCCTTTTCCTATATCTCCTCCTTAAAAAAAAAAAAAAGAGAGAAATGGATGGGAGCCCCTACAATTTAAAGACATCTAAGTGCAATAGTAATAGTAATGTAGGGAAATTAACACATATCCCAGTTCAAATAGTAAAGTCCATAAAATGCTATGTAGATAATTTTAGGAAAAGGCAGTGCAGTGAGCACCTGTAACAATCAATTGGGGGCTCTGATATTACTTCTCACTGAAAGGAACCAGGGTTTCAAGAAGTGATCAAATCCAGGCACGATACACAGAATGCATATAGAAAATCTTGTCATATCAGATAGCAAGGAAGGTATCAAAGACCACTAGCATCACATTAGCAGAACTCAAGAGCTAACGTGGCTAAAGATGGGGAAATCTGAGCACCAGTAAGCATAGTCACTGGAGTGGATAGAAACAGTTCACATATGATTAAATTTTAATAACACTTTAAAAAGTAAAAACGAATGGGTCATCATCTAAGAATGCTGAGGAACCAACTCATTATTTGAACCTGGTAGATAAGGGGAAAGGATGGAGCATCCATTGTGCCTTTCTAATGTGAACGATACCACGGGACAGCCAACCAGAAGACGAGGAACATCTCTCATTGTAGAAGTATTCCAAGTAATAATTGAAGATGGATCTTACCATTCTGTAACCACCCCTGAAAGATGGGTCTAGAGGTTGAATGTGAGTGAATAGGAATATCACAAAACTAGAGACAACCAGATGTTGTGTGACCTCACCCGTGGACGAACGTAAATCCGCTATGACACACGGTCTTGACAAAAATACTTGAATATGATTAAGCTTCCAGATCTAACTAGTGTATAGGAAACACAGATGGCAGGGAAACTTGTTAAACCGTATCATGGGGCTACAATCACCAAAATCCAGACTGTGCAGAGCTTTAGAGGACAAACAACTTGGTTTCCTCAAAAAAAAAAATTTTTTTTTTTTCAAGGAAAAAAATGAGGAAAGGAAATTCCTCAAGGAAGGTCAAGGAAGACTTAAAAAACATCAATGAACTGCAATGTGAGCATCTTTTTTAGATTCTGTTTTTTGAAAAGTATGTTAATTTCTTACAAGTACTTATGGCATTCATGATGTAAGGGAATTTGAATGATATCTAAGAAATTTTTGTGTTGCTTGTGATACTGGTATTGTGGTTATGCCAGAATCTTTATCTTTTACAGGTATATTCTGAAATAGTTTCAGAAATGATATAAGGTCTGGATTTGCTTCGAAAGCAGTGAGGAGTAAAAGACCTCTATTGGGATGGGAGTGAGGCTGGAGAGATTGAAGATTGATGGTTGTTGGGGTCAAATGACCAACATATAGGAAGCTATTGTACTATTTTGTTTACTTTGGTGTAGACTCAAAATTCTACTTAATAAAAATCTAGAAAAGAAAGATAGGGAAATGTGAGCATTGACTCGATTTTTAATTATATTAAGGAGTTAATGTTATTTTTAAACCATGTTAGTGGTAATTTGAATTTATATATTTGAAGAGGTAAAATGATTTCTGTCGTTTGTTTTTCAATAATTGATGTTTGTGGGAGTAAAAGTGTAATAAAAGTGGCAACTATTGGATAACTTATACATTTTCCTTAGTTTAAGGTAACATACAAAAGATAGGCTAGGCTGCAATTGAAAAAAAAAGTTAGGATTACAGCAAAGAAAAACTAATGTAAAAATCCCTTGTGTCCATAACTAAATTGAGTAAAAAACAGCTATTTGTTTCTATTATTTGTATTTCTCATGCTAAACTTTTGAGTCATTAAAAAAAAAAAATCGGCAGTGCCTGTGACTCAAACGAGTAGGGCACTGGCCCCGTATGCCGGAGGTGGCGGGTTCAAACCACCACCTGCAAAAAAAAAAAAAAAAGAATCCATTTAGGGCACAATCAATAAAATATAAGTGTGGTGATATTAAATCCTTCTTTGTAGCAATCCTATAATAAAACTGGGAATTTCTCTGCCCTCTTTCCTTCCTCTAGGGATGTGATTAGCAAAAAGAAAAAAAAGACGGTCCAGTTCTTTTATATAAACTGCATGCTAAATTGACATCCAAGGGAAAAGTTGACCATAGACCTTGAAATGCATGTGTGCAAAATGTCTCAAATCACATATTACAAAAGAGAAAAGATAAACATCTGCTTAGTTGAGCTTTAAAATGTATTAGAATGAACTAATAAGGATATTTTATCAAAATGGTAGGAGCTATAGAAGAGAAATAGTTATAGATGGTGTTAGATTCTGAACACTGAAAAGTAAAACATAGAGGGTGGTAGGACAAATAAGTTTTCCATAGTCAGAGCCTTCGAAGCCGTGGGTGCTGAGGATGGCTTGCTCAAGTTCTATTCTGCTCTCCTAGTTTGAGATGTGGGAAATCTAAAATTGACGTAAGCCCCATTCCCTTACAGTAGGATTCTGAATGAGAATTCGGTTTTGCTAATGATAGTCTTAGACTTTAAATTTGAGAAGGCAGAGGCAAGGTGGAAACCCATCTTACTTTTGTTTTCAGCGAGGCTGTCCCGCAGGGGCATTGCAGTATGCTTTCCTAGGCTTCCAGGCTGTTGAGAATGCGGTTGCAGAAGCAGCTCTCGTGGCTTCTTCATTGTGGCCTAATCCCTGGATTACAGTTATGGAAAAGGTCTGGAACCCATAGCTTCAGTAGGAGCCCCAGGGTAGCAGCTTGCCAGGGGGAACAATCCATGTTGCTCTGAGAATCATCACTGTAAGGGTTACCCACAACTTGTCTTTCAGCCCTTCTAAAGACTTGATCGGCCCTTAATTCCCTGTATTAAATTTCTTTCTGCTTCATATACCTGAAGTAATTTTGCTTCCTGTCCTGTACTCTGATGAAAACAAATAATATTTAAAAGTTTCTAGGCTTTCACAGATGAATGTGAGACCTGCTGAAATTTACCTTTTCTTCTCCACATACATTTAGCTACACTTCCCACCTCTAGCTGCACTCTTTCTGTTGCGTCACTGTTTCTTGCCAGAGGTCCCCATATTACTAGGTACCCACAGTCAGGAGGAGACCTAGACTTCAGGGTGCCAGCTGGGGAGGGAGATGCCAGGTTGCCCCATACCCCGTTACTGCTAGGTTCAGATGCAGGTACAGCTGTCTGGCAACTAGGGCAAATTCCCTCGTGCTTGACGTCTGTTATTACAAGAAACCCACAATGCGGGGCTTTTCATTCCTATTCAAGACGGCAGCTGAAGCTCAGAGACGTTAAACACCTTGTCCAGTACCACCTGGTGCTTAAGGGGCAGATCCAGAATCGGATGCCAGTGTCATCCGACTGTGGAGCGAGCTTGTGAAAATTGGTGAATGCAGGTTTACAGCAGACATCACCGTTTAGTCCTGTAGTCCTGCCGAGCAGTGAGCGGGAGTTAAGAAACAGAACTATTTATTTTTTTCTATGCTCGCGCTAACAACCTCCCTGCCTTTCTGTTGGGTCGAGGGAGACGGGTGGGGGAAAGGGAATGAGAAAAGACAACTGAGGGCAGGGAATAAAAGGAGTGAGGCAAGCTGGTGGAAGGGGGGGCAGAGCTGGATGGTGTAGGCATTTGCTGGTGGCATTGGTGATAGTGGTAGTCCTGGAGTTATTAAAGGTGGTGGTTTGTCTGCTGCTAGTGCTTGGAAGCAGGGGAACAGATTTAACTGCTCACAGAATTAAAAAGTTGCTTTTCTTTTCTTTTCTTTTTTTTTTTTTTTTGAGACAGAGCCTCAAGCTGTCACCCTGGATGGAGAGTGTGGCATCACAGCTCACAGCAACCTCCAATTCCTGGGCTCAAGCAAGTCTCTTGCCTCTGCCTCCCAAGTAGCTGGGACTACTGGCACCCACCGCAACGCCCGGCCATTTTTTGGTTGCAGCCGTCATTGTTGTTTGGCGGGCCCGGGCTGGATTCGAACCTGCCAGGCTCAGGTGTACGTGGCTGGCGCCTTAGCCCGTTGAGCCACAGGTGCCAAGCCACAAAGTTGCTTTTCTTTAGCTGGTATTTCTGCTCACCAGTTTTCATTCTATGATGAAGCTGTTCTGCAGTGCTGGAGAATGCCCCTTTCTGCCTCTGCTAACCCCAGGCGGCTGGGCCAGGCTGCAAGGCTTGGCAGGTGCATGAATATCTGTCTTTCCCCTGTGAGTTAGCTCACCTTCCCACATATAGACTCAGATGTCCTGAGCTTTATTCTGGAATGGTGCTGACTCTGAAGAACCAAGAAGTGACTCTGTGAGTACTGACCCATTTCAGCTTGGCTTGGGATTCTGTGGCTTTCTGTCTGAGTGATTTTTATTAATGTCCTAATCTCTTTGAGCCTTATCTCTTTTATTTTTTAATTTTTTAAAAGCTTTTATTTTATTCATTTATTTATTTTTTTGGCCGGGGCTGGGTTTGAACCTGCCACTTCCGGCATATGGGGCTGGCGCCCTACTCCTTTGAGCCACAGGAGCCGCCCCCTTATCTCTTTTAGAAATGTTTCCTCAACTCTAAAATTTGGGGAAATAATGCTACTCCACATGGCTAGAATGAGGATAATTGAGTCAATTGTCTAAAACATGGCAAGTACTTAAGAGATGGCACCCATTATATTAGCTATAAACCCTCTACATGGGGCCGATGTATCCCCCTTCTTAGAGAAGTTGGTGAGAAAATAGCTGAGTATCAAAGTGAATCTTGTAAGTTGACCCCAACAGATTTTCCATGAAGAAACTCCCTTCTAAACTCATGCAAAATGAGAGATGAATTGTTTCTTGCAACATTTCTTGCAGATGAATTTTTTTTGAGTTGTCAGGAACAAAGTGTGCTCTCAGCCACTTACTGTCTGGTGTTGAAAACAAAATAAAATAACAACACACAGTTGGTGTCTGACCTGGGGGGACTGTGATCCGAGATGTCTGCCCACAGCCTGATGGAGGTTTGGAATGCCTACTTCACACAATCCGTAGATTCAAAATGATCTCCTCTTACGAAGAGCCCCTCAACCTAATGAGTCATATTAAAACAATTCCTGATTACAAATCTTCTGAATGTTAAATGCTCATAAACATTATTCTCAACAGTTCCTGGGCCACTAGACTTTGACATTTTTATCTTGTCCTTCCTTTTTCATAAATATTTGTGATTGTTTCAAAATAATTTTCACAGAATTCAAAGGTTAAATTATATACTTTTTTAAAGAGAAAGAAGGAATAATTGATTGTAGAACTCTCTGTTATAATTTACAGACCATCTCATAAAAGTATCTAAATCTGAAACTCCACAAGACTGGTAATCTGTGTGATCAGAAGTCAAAATGAACATTTTTAAGTGAGAAGTTTTATATAAAGTACTTGTGCAGTGCTTGAATCACAGTTAAAATTTAGTAAATATTAGTTCCTTTTGAATATTTACTGGTGATAATAGTCTGATGATTCTAACACAATCTGTGTTCAGAAATTGTGTTTTCTTTTTCTTTGAGACAGAGTCTCACTCTGTCACACGGGGTAGAGTGCCGTGGCGTCACAGCTCACAGCAACCTCGAACTCCTGGGCTCAAGCGACTCTCTTGCCTCAGCCTCCCAAGGAGCTGGGACTACAGGCACCTGCCACAATGCCTGGCTAAGAAATTGTGTTTTCTTCCCTTTACAAAGGATTCTTAAACTTTTCTTCCTTTTTATCCATTCAATAGTAACACCATAACATATGTGGATCATCCAAATATTTTATAACCTCATACACGGGGGTAGGAATTACGTGACATAGAAGACTGGAGTGAGATGGAAGGTCCCAAAGAAAGATGTTCCTTCATCAGTGTACAAGTTGTGTTTCAAACGTTTGCTTTGAGGTTAGAAGTCAGATCATCAGATCATCTCTTTGCTTCTCCCTAGTCATTTGTTATCTCATTCATCAAGCTTCCAGAGTAGGAGCCAGAGAAAACTTAATTGTTTCCAGTCCCCATATATAAAATGATTATCATATCCATCCTTCTATCCAAGCCTAAACATTTTACTGGGGACTTATTTAGTTATTTGAGCCAAAAATACAAAAAAAGTATGAGACATAGCCCCTACCTTAATAGAATTGACTATCCAGCCTTAGAGACCAAAGCAAGAAAACCTTGTGAAAAAAGTTTTTGGTCCCTGAGAATTAGATGCAGACTCCGGCAAAGCTGCTGCTACTTTTGTTACTGCACTGTTGATTGTAGACCAGGTTCCCTGATAGATGTGTCTTTTCGTCCTCATGGCCCCGATCTCCTGCAGCTGCAGGTTGGGTTTGAGAGGACAACCTTTCCAGGCAAAGAAGATGGTTCTTTGTTATGGATACATGTGTGACTGGGTTCCCTCATCAGAAATTTCAGATAAGCTCCAAGGTCCATTCAGAGCATAAGGAGAAGTGAAACCGAATCCTATTCTGAGAGTTGAGCTTTGGGTCTTGAGTTGTACGCAGCTTTTGGAAAGGCCTTCTGCTTCCCAAGCTACAGCACACCTTGGTCTTCCCCTGGGTCACATGAGGGCTATACCCTCCCAAAGAGAAAACTTGATAAAGAAGTAAATTGAGATTTTCTTTTTCCCCAGGCTGTCCAGGAGGGTCAGGAAGCAAGAGTAGAAGATGTCTTCTGGACCCAAGAGATGAGAAGACAACCTGTCTGAGGCAGGAAAGGCAATTGTTCCAATGCCTAGTTTTAGGAACAGAGTGCAAGGAGATGAGTTGGAGCACGAGTGAGTAGAGCCAATAACAGCTGAGACGGAATGTTCTTACTGTCACCCTGCATGCTGGGCTGCAAAGTACATGGAGTTTTGCAAATCGACAATGGTTCACAGGTTATAGTTCTTTTCTGGAGGGTCCCAGATAGTCTAGTTGGCTCTGAGTCAACAGGGAAACAGATGAGTAGGAATTGAAGGATGTAAAGTGAACTTTCCTACATTAACTCTCTAGGAAGCATCTAGAAAAGAGAAGAAAAAACCCCTTGAAGAGGAGTCTGAACTTTCTAAGAAAATCTAAAGACCAAAGACTGTCTAGATGTGGGATGACAGATGCTTGGATAGACACCACTCTCCTCCTTCCCGTGCCATGGCAGACCTCACCACTCAGTCACGGCACATTTTCCTCCTAAGCTTTGCAGTACTTGTATTTTGAGATCTACAAAATTGCGAAGATCACTTCCCTCTGCGCGGGAACTCACTTAGGTTGGAAAACAGTAGAAATCATGACACGGTAAAAGACTGATACCAATCGAGGCATTTCCTTATGCCTTCATTCCAATTTACCGTGATGGTCAAAAGACCTCTTAACGCACAGCTTATCTTGGTGGCTTCCTTGTATTTCAGGGACAGTCTTCTGATTCTTATTTTTTTTGCACATTGAGACTAAGGTTGATTTTCTGAGATAGATGCACATTAACCAAGCTTTAGGAAACTGATGTATAAACAAAAATATCACTTTATGACTTACTCAGTGAGTATCATCAGTTTGAATGAACATTATCCTCCTGTGAAGTGAAAAGATAACTGGAAAGTCACTGGGTATCATGAAAACAGAACTAAACAAATCAGGTTCATGCATTCATTCATTCGTGTATTTTACATTGAAGACGAGGAATCTGTTCTCATAGGGCTTTCATGGCAATAACGGGAACAGATGATAAAGAAACAACAAATAAACAAGTAATTTTAAAGAACACTGAGTGGTAGCAAGAGTGTAGAACAGGGCATCGTGATAGGGAATCAGACATTTAATGGTATCCCTCCTCTTTAACTGACTGGCCTTTGTACATTTGGTAAATTCCTATCCCTGGACACAGAGTAGCTAAGTCATTGGGCCAAGATGTACTTTCCCTTGGATGGTGCCTTAACAGGGACTGCCCAATGCACCTCAGTGTGTGTGTGTCCATTGCTTACAGCCCCCATGTCGGGCTCATCAGCTCATCCCTCCCTGAGGAGTAGCGTAGAACAGTGATCAAGACCAAGAGCTCTGAAGTTCACAGAACCTGGCTGTGCCAGTTTTATTCATTCAACTGTAGGGATCATGGCAAAACGTCCCCTTCTCCCCGGCCCCCCACAAAGGTTCACTGACGGATCAACTCACAGTTAAGGCAAATTAATAAGAGAAATGTTTATTTCCAAATACCATGTGTGTGTGGGAACAACAAGAGTGATTACCCAATGTCTCAGTGGTGGTCAGACACTTGTATAGATGCTTTTTAGAAGGGAGGGTGGAGAAGGTGAAGTAGGGATGCAGCAAGTGGTTGCTGGGGAGGATGAATGGGTGGGGGAAACAGATTGACTTGTAAATTAACCCGAGAGACAGGTGCTGTGTTTAAATGACTTGGGCGGGTCTGCTCACATTCAGGGGGAGGAAAGGAAGTCAGTTGCTCCCTTTCATCCCCTAATCAGGTCAGTCTGGTTTTATGCAGATAGAGGGAAAGCCCCTGCCAAAGCTTTCGGATTGTGAATGGCCTTTAATTCAAAATATTCTTTAGGTCAGGTTGTCGTATTTTGAGGTAACATTTCCTTAGCTCCTTCACAACAAGTGTTCGCTGAGTACGCACTCTGTGCCAGGCCCGCACTAGTGCTGGTGACAAGGCAGTGAACAGCCCAGAGTCCTTGTCCTCACGAATCTAGTTTGGAGACCCAGGGACTAGTGATAGGTGGTTAGGAAGGAGAATGAAGCGGTCTAAGGGAACAGAGAGTGCTATTTTAGGAAGTGTGATGTAAGGACAGCCTTTCCTAAAAGGTAACAGAGGAGGCCTAAATGAAATGAGGGTGCAAGCTGGGAGTTTGTTTGCGAGAACAGTTCAGGCAGAGGGAAGAGTGCACGTGAGCTCCTGGGACAAGCTTGGCGTGGTTAGAGATCAGCCGGGAGGTCTCGGACCTGGAGGCAGAAAACGGAGATTGAGAGGGAGACAGAGGCCAGATCGGGTAGCATCCTTCAGCCAGGGTGAGGACTTCAGATTATGTTTCAGATTGACTGGGAGGTCATCGGAGGGTTCGGAGTTCGGGAGTGACCTGGTGTAGCTACGTTTTTAAAGGAATCACCCTCACTCCAAGGTGGTAAATAGACGGCAGGGTCCAAGACTGGAAAGGAGGTGGCCAGGAAGGAGGTGCATGCAGCAGAAGTGACAAACGTCAGGGTCCGAGAAACGGGTGTGAGCTAGAGTGGTGGTATTGGTGGAGCGGGGCGAGTGTTGCATGCTGCTTGTTGTTTGATGGTAGCACCCAGATGGGATTATTAGTATTGCAACTGTTAGGTAACATAGTGGTGGCTGGGGGTTCTGCCTCTCAGCTCCTCTCTGTGACCTCTTCCCTTCATCCAAGTGCAACCCCCTGTCCACTTACCTTCATAAAGGCCCAGGGAACTTGTGGTCCCTGACCTGCGACCCACCTCCAGGACACTCTCTCCACTGTCCACCTCTCACACACCTTGGCGCCATTTCCCTCTGCATATTGGAAATGGCAGACTGCCCTGGGACATCTGGGAAGCAGGCACTCAGCCGTACCTACCCTGAGGCCCCTTCTAGAGATGGGGCCTTGGGGTGTGGCGATCACATTTCTAGACCCCCTCCCTGCCAATGTCTCCCTCTTCTTTCCTCTACCTCTCTCTCCACCCACCAGGCAGACACACCACACTATCCCGCCTCCCTGGATGAGATCTCTAGCAAGCAAAACTCCCAGAGCAGGTTTGCCACCTTGCTTTTTGAAATGTTAAAGAAAGGTAAATAAAGGGATTGAGGACACCCATTTCTCTCTCCACAAATGCTTCTTTCTTTCCTTCTTTCCTTCCTTCCTTCCTTCCTTCCTTCCTTCCTTCCTTCCTTCCTTCCTTCCTCCCTCCCTCCCTCCCTCCCTCCCTCCCCCTCCCTCCCTTTCCTTTCTTTCTTTCTTTTGAGGTTTAGGTCAAGTTTAATGAAAGGACAAAGATGGTGGCTACACTGAGAGTGGTTGGGGGCTTGTTTTTATACTGAGTGTAGGGGAGGGAGATTCCACAGGTTCCTGGGAGGTTTTGACAGGCTAGGGTCTTTCCAGCTGAACTTTTGGGGTGGGGCTAGATAGGCCTTTTGTTCGGGAAGGGTTTAGACCCCTAACATTCCCGACTTTTGTTAAAAGAGGTAATAGGGATGAAGGTTAGTTTCCCTGGAACTGCTTCTTGCTGTCTGGAGGACTTGGGAAGAGTTGGGTGTTAGTAGGGCCTCACGGGTTTGGGGTCCATTGGGAGAGGGTTGGGGGAGTAGTAGGAATTAGATTGCAACTGCACTGACACTTTTTTAATCCTGTCTTGAATAAATGAGGACAGGAATTCAATGACATAGGGACAATGGTTAGTAACTGGGGGATTGCAGTGGGGGGTGGGGGCTAAGAGGGGTGTGATCCAGTGTCTCCATGGGTTGTCAGCCAGGATCCCTCATTTCACAAAGACTTCCCATCAGTATGGTAATCCTCTGTGCATGCTCGACTTTTCTTCCTTGGCATTCTCACTGACATCCTAATGCTGCCCCCTCCACTAACTAGGAAGGCCGCTTTCACAAAATGCAAAAAACAAAAGCAAGTGCACTGATATATTTAAACCGTGACTTAGCTCAGTAATTGAACATAATAATGGGAACAAGTTAGCGTAACTCTCACTCCGTGCCCAGGAGGGGTCTCCAGGGTAGGGGAACGCTGTTCCTCCATCTCTGCATGGCACTGGTGGTGGTGGGGGTAGTGCCATCCCTTTCCCTGATTGTTTGGGTGAGAAGATTTTGGACAATCTCCAGAGAAAATTAAGACTAATCTGAAGCAGGTTATTATTGGCGTGGGCAAAGCGACAGGTGTGGAGGCAGGCAGCAGAGTGGCCCTACGACGAGGACTGTGGAGTAGAAAGGGAGTGCTCATGGGATGGGGCAGGGTGGGAGGAGGCGGAGGACGAGAAGGACCCCAGACTCCACCTCTGGTAGGTAGATGGCCTAACTCTCCTAGGGTGAAAAGGAGGTGGGGGGACCCTCGCCCCCTCTCATGTGACTGCTCACACCTGGGGAAGAGGGAACCCCACCAATCAGAATTGAGCACGCTAACTGCAGCAGGTTGTAGAAGACTCTCTGGAGGTGGGCCTGACAACAGGTACAATAGAGTCTTGAAGGGACCTGGAGTAGCCTTAAGGCTACTTATCACCTCATTGGTTTTAATCTACCTTATGATCCACACTCCCCGCCCGCCCCATGGGCTTTCAGAGAGGCTCAGGGAGGTGCGCAGGTGCGGTAAGACTCTGGATCCTAGGTAACCTCTGAACCTCGAGGTGGCCCAATCCAGGCAAAATAAAACAGAACCTTCAGCTGTAATCAAAGCCTTCTTTGTCACGAGAAATGGGGGCTGTAGCTATCTATGGCAAATGTTATCTTGCTTTGTAGACTTTATTCTGTAAGCCTCTCTTTCACTTCCTCAATAAACTTTTTCACACTTGCCTTACTTGGGGGTTGTCTGGTCAATCTTCAGCCAAGAGCACCCAAGAACCAAGGATGCAGACAACTCCTGAAACCTGACACAACCAGGTCAGTCCCCGTTTTCAGCACTGGGTTGGCCTCATAGGCTAAGGGGATAGAGAGGGCTGGAAAAGAGATACTCTTCAACCTCTGTCCAGGCTCCTTCACAGCCATCCTGGCAATGCCTAAAAAAGGGCTGCATCAATTCCTAACTTGGGACTGTGAACGGGGGGTTGGGGGAGAGGCAGACTTTTTCCTGAGAACAGAGCCAAGTACTCAAGGTTTCACCAGGACACCCTGCTGGGAGCCCACATGGCTCACCAGAGGCAGGGAAGCGACTCTGGGTGGGAGTTGGCTGGATCTGCTGAGTGGGGTCGTCCTGGGGTTGATACTTGCTCTTAGCAACAGGCATTTCAGATGTACAATGCGCGATTGTAAGTCTTTGGAATACAGCATCTTTTGAGCTGCAAGGTACAGAGTGCCAACTATAAAATATCACTGCGTTCACACCAGTACTAACAACATGTGAAGAGAACGGAATATATTCCTGCTGGAACGATTCTATATTAAGGCAATATACCCTACAGAGCCTTCTGGAACAAATTAGGATCATTTGAAAGAGGCCTGTGGTAACACAGTAGGGAATTTATTCCTTTTAGTTTATTCCTTATGCCTTTTCAACTGGAAAATTTCATCATTGTGGAATTATGAAGCAGTTGGGAGGAAAGAATTATTTTCTTTTAAGTTATTTCTTTTAATTAATTAATTTATTTATTTTGAGACAGAGTCTCACTCTGGCACCCAGGGTAGAGGGCTATGGTGTCATAACTCACAGCAACCTAAGACTCCTGGGCTCAGGTGATCCTTTTGCCTCAGCCTCCCAAGTAGCTGGGCACTATGATCGACTAATTTTTCTAAATTTATTTTCCAAAGAGCCTTTTCTCATTTCTTTTCATGTTAAAAATTTTACCTCTCTAAAAAAATGTTATCCCACTGAAGCCTTCTTTTTGAAGCCTCCTTTTTTCCTTTCTTTTCTTTTCTTTTTTTTTGCATGTGTGTTTAAAAAAAACATGACGTGAGCATGAGAGGCTGACCTTTCACTTCTGAGGAGGAAGAGGAAGTGCCGCGAGGGGCCTCTGGGAGGGAAAGGAGGAGGCAGGGTGACTCAGTGTCTCTGCCACGCCCTTCTTTCCCCTCTTAGACTGAGCCAAGCCGTCCACCAGTGCTGCATCAGAAAGAGAAACGCTGCCCAGGCTACCCCTGTGGCAGTGACAGGAGGGCTTCCTCTTTTGAAGTCTTCGCACTCCTGGGGCTGTGGAAGCAACCATCGGCTTGAACATTCCTCACTTAACTACTGGCAACCCATGAGGAACTGAGTGTTTTCTCTCCAAGACACACCAGAGTGGTTGTAACTGTAAAAAGTGATTGGACTTCAGGAGCCAAAAAAAGGACTAGAGTCAGACAAATGGTTGGCATTTCTGGGTGGGCTCCTCATGACCTCGAATGATCACCTTAGTGTGTAGATGGGACCACTGTACTGATTATCTGAGAGTTATAGTGTCTCTGTATGTCTGAGTAGAGTTATCCACTGTCCATGGGCATCTCATGGTCTCTCTACTGCCAGGGAAGCTCTTGTTTGCCTCCCACCTTTCCTACTAAACACAAGCCAAGGAAGGGGTAATTGCTGCCTATTCCCATATTTCTGAAATCTCAACTCATGTACATGCCATCTTTTGCTCTTGACTTTATAATAGCAATATCGAACATGTTATCATCAGCGTTAGCAATGAAAAAAACCAATAAAATGAGCACTTGTACATAAAGTCTGGTCAAAGATACAACCTATGGTGAGAGAGAGAGATTGTCCTTTGAGGGTCTTACGAGGTATTTGAGTATAAGGTCATAGACTCTTTTCCCACATGCATGCTGCTAAAACTCTTTTCACCAATGCGGTAAGTGACCTACTAATTCCCAGTCCCTGGAAACACTTCCCAACTTCTGCCCTGAAACTGCTGATGTGACCTCATATTGGAATAGCCTCTCTGGACCCACCATATTGGAATAGCCTCCCTGGATCCACCATATTGGAATAGCCTCCCTGGACCCACCATATTGGAATAGTCTCCCTGGACCCGCCATATTGGAATAGCCTCCTTGGACCCGCCATATTGGAATAGGCTCCCCCAGCACTCTGCCGCAGCTCTCCTGCCCTCTGGTTCACTCTGCAGCCTGCGGTCAATCCCTCCTCCATTTGTCCCGTCAGTGTGGCTGCCATTCCTCAAGGCCTTTGGTCTTTTCGTTCCGCATTTTTTTTTCTCAGCTATTTCATCCCAGAGTGTTGAGTCTGTGGTGTAACATACTTCCCAATTCAAATCCCAAGCAGTTTTGAGACTCTCTAGACTTCTTCATCCATCTGGTTCTCAGCTTCCACATCTATAAAATGAGGATCATAATGGTACTTGCTCCCCCAGACTGTTGATAGGATTAAGGCTGTTCATATATGCAACAATTGAAAGGGCACCAGGCATGTAGTTGAATATGAATATCTGGTAAGTGTGGGCAGAGCCTAACAGGAAATAAGTTTTCAAAGGAAAGTTGAGGCTTTTCGCCATGACAGATAGTTAGTTGTTCCCCCAAATCTAGTCTCTCCTTTGTCTAGGGACCACATGGTCCCTGCCTCCCTTTCTTTTCCAATCCTGGAGATGCTTTTCTACAGGTCAGTATTCCCAGAGTTCTACATGGAAGTTCCTCAAAATAGCTCTTTATTTCGTGGTTACCTGCCTCTCTTGAGAAGGTGGAAGGAGAAGAGAAAGAAGAGAAGAGGAAAATTACAGAATGCTACTGTTTATTTACTTAATTGTTTACCGAGCAGTTACCAGGGGGTCATCCTGTCCGTTTTATCCATGAGCACTCCGGTCAAGCTCGGTTACTCCTCTGCATGTGCTGGGGAGCAGGCACAGAATTTGGAACAGTGGCTCAAACTGCCATCTGTTCTACATTCATTCAACAAAAACATAATAAGTTCTTATTCTGCTGAACACTGGGATGGGTTGTAGAATCAGATAATCCTTTGTTCCTGCCCATAAGGAGCTCACGCGTTGCAGTTCCAGGATGGGAAAGTAGGTCCTTCTCAGTCAAGTCAAAATCAATCATCAAATACTTAGTGCTTGTTGAACAACCTGTGGTTTCTATGCAGTTTTGTTTTATGGTTGTCCTTGCAGTATTTCCTTCTCTGGTTTTGTATGATATCAGCTCCCTTGAGGATTAAGTGCCTTGAGAGCTGGGCTGCATCTCCTGTGACTCTGTACCCCCACCAACTGGCACAGTGACTGGCGTGTAAGGTGCTCAATGGATGCTTGTTTGATGAATAAAGTACAAGGATTGTCTGGTAGTATTTTTCTTTTATAGATATCAAGTTTGAGGCCTAAAGACATTGTGACTTGTTAATAAATTAGGAGCATACTAGCATTCAAATTTTCTTATTTCTAGAGGTTTGCTCTTTATAAGTTTATTTATTTAGATTTTGACCTCAGGTGTACATGATTGAATTCAAAATATTTCTTGGGGTAATGAGTCACCAAGATTATCATTCTGTACAAGGCCCCTCTTGGTTACATTTTAGTTTTTACCTCTTAATTTCCTCATTTGCTATTCTCTGCCCCAAATACTGTCTCCAGTGTGTTGTATGAGTCTGCAGATAAGTTTGTGTTTTTGAAGGATAGACATAGTGTTTGGACTATGTATGAGTGGTGCTAAATTTCTAAGCACCCCGAGATATTCTAGTTACCCTTCTGTTACAAAGAGCATACACTGTAAGATTTCAGGGTTTTGAAATTTACCCAGGCTGTGCACTAGGATATGGCCTCTTTTGATGAACTTCCTATGCGTATTTCAAAGGAGTATGTATTTGTTAGTTGTTGTATGTGGTGTTTAATATCTATTAGGACACAACCACAAAAGGGACTCTACCGAACAACTGCAAACATTGTAACCTAATTGTATTCTCACATTAATCTGAAATAAAAAAAATGGAGGAAAAAAACATATCTATTATGAACTGTGTGGTTCATATCTTTATATCTTTATTGATTTTATGTCTGTTTTGAGAAATCTATATCTATATATAGGTGTGTGAGTTTATGTATATAACTATATCTATGTAGAATCCTCATAGTTGACCACCTCCTTAGATAACCACCTCCTTAAGTTGACCTAATTTTCTTTATTTCTATTCTTTTTCTTTTGATTTTTTTTTTTAATTGTTGGGGATGCATTGAGGGTACAAGAAACCAGGTTACACTGATTGCATTTGTTAGGTAAAGTCCCTCTTATAATCGTGTCTTGCCCCCCAAAGTTGTGGTACACTCCAAGACCCCACCCCCTCCCTCCTTCCCTCTCTCTGCTCTTCTTTTCCCCCACCCCTCCCTCCTTCTTTCTCTCTCTGCTCTCTCCTTCCCCCACCCCCATTGTGTCATTAATTGTCCTCATATCAAAATTGAGTACATAGGATTCATGCTTCTCCATTCTTGTGATGCTTTACTAAGAATAATGTACTCCACTTCCAACCAGGTTAATACAAAGACTGTAAAGTCTCCATTTTTTAAAATGGCTGAATAATATTCCATGGTGTACATATACCACAGCTTGTTAATCCATTCCTGGGTTGGTGGGCATTTAGGCTGTTTCCACGTTTTGGCTATTGTAAATTGAGCTGCAATAGTCTAGTGCAAGTGTCCTTATGATGAAAGGATTTTTTTCCTTCTGGGTAGATACCCAGTAATGGGATTGCAGGATCAAATGGGAGGTCTAGCTTGAGTTCTTTGAGAGTTCTCCATACTTCCTTTCAAAAAGGTTGTATCAGTTTGCAGTCCCACCAGCAGTGTTAAAGTGTTCCCTTCTCTCCACATCCACGCCAGCATCCGCAGTTTTGAGATTTTTTGATGTGGGCCATTCTTGCTGGTGTTAGATGGTATCTCAGGGTGGTTTTAATTTGCATTTCTCTAATAATTAGGGATGATGAGTATTTTTTCATATGTTTGTTAGCCATTCGTCTGTCTTCTTTAGAGAAGGTTCTGTTCATGTCTCTTGCCCATCAATAGATGGGATTGTTGGCTTTTTTCATGTGGATTAATTTGAGTTCTCTATAGATCCTAGTTATCAAGCTTTTGTCTGATTCAACATATGCAAATATTGTTTCCCATTGTATAGGTTGTCTATTTGTTTTGGTTGTTGCCTCCTTAGCTGTACAGAAGCTTTTCAGTTTAACTAAGTCCCATTTGTTTATTTTTGTTGTTGTTGCAATTGCCACGGCAGTCTTCTTCATGAAGTCTTTTCCCAGGCCAATAAGTTGACGTAATTTTCATAGACCAGACATGTACCACATGTAGGTATCAGGGCAGTAGGCCTAGTTCCTTATGTTGACTACCCCCATGTGTTGACCAGTCCCTTGTGTGGTCAACTGTTTTTTTGTAAAGGCAGGATCTTACTCTGTCTCCAGGTTAAAGTGTAGTGAGTGATTGTAGTTCACTGTAATTAAAACTCCTGGGCTCAAGTGATCCTTCTGCCTCAGTCTCCCAAGTAGCTTGGACTATAAGTACATGCCATCATACCTGGCTGATTTTTCTAATTTTTGTAGAGACGGGGTCTCACCATATTGTCCAGGCTGATCTCAAACACCTGGCCTCAAGAGATCCTCCTGCTGCAAGCTCCTAAAGCTCTGGGATTACAGATGTGAGCCCTCACACCTAGCCGAGAAATACATTAAATATATTAATGTAGTAAAATCTCCCACGATGATTATACATTTTTTTTTTTTAATTTTCTCTTTTTGCTTTATCTTTTGGGTCTGTGGTTAAGTGCTCAGAAATTTAGAATTTGCTGTATCCTCTTGGTAGAAGCTTTTATTCTTCTGAAATGTCTCTATTTCTGGGGGTGCTTCTTGCCTTAAAGCCTGCAGTGTCTAACATGAATACAAATACCTCAGCTTTCTTTTGGTTAGTGTTTGCACGGTTTAACTTCTTTACCTTTCGTCACTTCTGTTTCTTTATATTTAATGTAGCATGTAGCTGAGTTTGCTTTGATTCCTCAGTCTCTCAATTGGAGTATTTAATTGGCTTGCATTTAATATAATTCCAGATATATTTGGGATTTGATATATTATCATTCTATTTGCTTTTAATATTTTTCACCTTTTCTGCTTATTTTATCTCTTTGCTTGCCTTTATTTTGGTCATATGCTTTTTATAAAAAATCATTTTTCCTCTATTAGCTTATAACTTATTCATTCTTTACTGTTGCTTAGTGCTTACCTTAGAAATTATAACACGCATTTCTGACAATTTAAAATTTAAAATTTAAACTGACATTGTTGTCATTTCCTAAACAAATTAAACCTTAGAGCATTTTCACTCTGAGTAACTCCCAGGTTCAATTATTTGTTGTCAAGTACTTTAATTCTCCAGGTGTTTTAAAGCCCCCCGACCATTTAATTTGTTTGATATTGTCAATATTTATTTTGATTTACACACATATCACCATTTTCACTATTCTCCATTCTTTTCTACTTTTCTGAGCTTTTTTCTATGATCATTTTTATATTATCTAAGCAAACTTTTAGTATTCCATTACAGTTGATATGCTTCTCATAATTTCTCAGTTTTTGTTTGAAAATATGTTTTACTTAACCTTTATTTTATTTTTATTGTGCACATAGTAGTTATCTTCTTTCTGTACGTATTTTTTTCAGTGTCTTCTGGATTCCATTGTTTCTAGATTCCCTTGTTTCTACTGAGAGGTAAGGTATAGGTACTATTGTTCCTTTACTGGTGGTATTGTTTTTGTGTGTGTTTTTGTGTGTGTTTAATCAATTTTCACTTTGTGGAAAGATGCAGTTTTCTTTGAATTTATTTTGCTTGATATTTGTAGTATTTCTTGAGTCTATTGTTTCATGTCTTTTATCACTTTTGGAGAATTCTCAGCTGTTCCTGTCTTTCCTGGGATTCCACATACATTGGGTCATTTTCTTGTGCGTCCCCTTTTCCCACACATCTATTCTTTACATAGCCTGAGTCCTTTTGTTTTTCCTTGCTTCTGTCTGGGTATTTCATTTGAACATTCTCTGGTTTACAAATTTTATTTTGAAGCAATTTCAGTTATTGCATTTTTCACTTCTAGAATTCTCATTTAAGTCTTTAAAAAAAAAATATGGTTTCTAAGCTGTCAGCTTCTGACCAGTGTTCCTCATTTTCGAAAAATTATGTGAATATATTATACATAGCTATTTTAAATCCAACGATGGATAACATCATTATCTGAATTTCCAAGAGTCTAGTTTCTTTTCCTCTTCTCTTGACTTTCTGATAAGTCTTTTCTTTTCGAGTGTATGTGTAAAGATATATAAACACCAAATTTGCCATTTTAACCATTCTTTTATTCCATGATATGGATTGTTACAGATCAGTTGAATAACATGGTGAATAAGATATTGTACAAAAATGAAAATATGACATTTGAGGGTTTTTTAACAACTAACTTTTATAGCTGAATATTTTCCACATAGGCTATACTTAATAAATTAAAAAAAATAAATGCAGGCAACACTAAAGGGGAAGTTATTCTTAAGGTTTTCCTTGACGCATTTCAGTCAACTGCGTGTGAAGGTTTCTTATATTCCAGGAGGGACAGTGGGGACTTTGTCACAGGGAGGGAAGCAACTGCATCTTTAGTCCCGCCGGTTCTGAGGCCTGCCCAGGGCCTGTCCTGCTGGCTGTGCCACAGCAAAGGTATAAATAAGCTCATTCGAGAGGCAGTTTTTCATCTCAACGGGCAAACTCCTTTCCAATGCATTTGCTTCTCTCAGGGAGCCCAGATGATGATGCCTTTGGCATCAGCCACTTCCCTTGTTACACTGATGTGGTTCAATAGCGTTGTTGGCCTTGCCCCTATCGTAATTTCAGTGCCCGAGATTTCAGCCCTACTGTTTGAAAGACCTGATATACTTGTCCCGGGTTGCAGCAGTCCCCTGGGTTTACAGAGAACATTATTTAAGGCTTAGGCCCTCAGAGCGTGATTCGGAGCCAACAGTACAAGGTCTGGGAAGTAGTTAGAAGCGCCGAGTCTCAGGCTGGCCTCAAATGGATTGAATCGGAATCTGCATTTCAGCAAGATCTCTAGGCAACTAACGCTGGCAGGTGGTTAGTTAGGAACAGCTGTGTTGAGTAAGGAGGACGAGGGTGGAGCCCCCAGGCTGCCGTCTTGGTGCTGCCCACCTTCATTTTGTCTCATTTTAACCATTTTTAAGTGTGCAATGCAGAGGCATTACTTACATTTACAGTGCTATGCAATCTTCCCTCAAACTACTTTTTCTTCATCCCAAACAAAAATCCTGACCCCACTGAGCAGTAACTCTCCCTTTCCCCTGTCCCTCTGCCCCAGGTAGCCTCGAATCTACTTTCTGTCTCTGTGCATTTGCCTATTTCAAAAATTTCATTCAAATGGGATCATACACTATTGGTCCTTTTGTGTCCGGGCTATTTCACTTGACATAACATTTTTAAGGTTCATCATGCTGAAGCACCTCATATCTTTTTATAATGGAATCATACTTCATTGTATGTATATACGGCATTTAGTTTATCCGTTCATCTGTTGATGGATACCGGGGTTGCTTTCACCTTTAGTGTTGTGAATAATGCTGCCATGACCATTGGTGTATAAGTACCGCTTTGAATCTCCATTTTCAATTTTTGGGGCATGTATCATTTAACTATTTCAGGACTTTCCAAACTGTTTCCCACAATGTCTGCACAGTTTTGCATTTGATCATCAGTGTAGGAGGGTTCTAGTTTCTCCTCTCCACATCATTGCCAAATACCTGCTGTTTTCCATTTTTAATTTTTTTTCAATTATAGTTGTCCAAGTAGGCATTAAGTGGTATCTCACTGTGGTTATGATTTGCCAATAATGTTGAGGACATTTTTCATGTGCTTATTGGCTATTTGTATAACTTTTGTATAACTATTTGTATAACCTTTTTTGGGAAATGTCTATTTAAGTCCTTTTCTTTCTTTTTTTTCTTTTTTTCTTTATAGTGGGTCTTTTGCAATTAGTTGTTGAGTTGTGGAAGTTCTTTTATATATTGTGGATAGTAAACCCTTTTAGACACATGATTTGTAAACATTTTCTCCCATTGTCTGAGATGTCTTTTCACTCTGTTTATAGTGTCAGTTGATGAACAGGAGATTTAACTTTTTATTAAGTCAAATTTATTGAATTTTTTTCTTTGGTTGCCTGTGCTTTTGGTGTTATAATTAAGAAACTGTTGCCAAATCTAAGGTCATGAAAATTTGACTCTGTTTTTTCCTAAGAGTTTTATAGTTTCAGTTCTTATGTTTAGGTCTTTGGTCCATCTTGGGCTAATTTTTATATACGGCATAAGAAGTCCAATTTTATTGTTTTGTATGCAGTATCCAATTTTCCTAGTGCCATTTGTTGAAAACCTGTTCTTTCCCTATTGAATGGTCAAACATCCATTTAAGAGAAATAATGTATAAAGAAAGCAATTTTTTTTAAAAAAACAACATTACATTGAAATAACATTGAACAGGAAACACTATTTGAGGACTTGTTGTACATCATTTGGTCTAAAACTTGCAATTTCCAAGAGCCTATTAACAAGATTAAGGTAGGAATTACCATATGATGTTGAAGATTTTTGCATCTATGTTCATAAAGGATTACTGGTCTGGAGTTTTCTTACTTTGTCTTTGTTTAGCTTTAACATTGGAGTAATTCTGGCCATGTGCAATGAGTTAGAAAGTGTTCTTGCTCTTTTAGCTTTTGGAAGAGTCTGAGAAGGATTATTGTAAATTTTGTTTTAAATGTTTGGTAGAATTCACCAGTAAGCATACTTGGTCTAGGACTTTGTTAGATTTTTTTTTTTTTGGAGACAGAGTCTCACTCTATTGCTTTGGGTAGAGTGCTGTGGCATCATAGCTCACAGCAACCTCAAACTCTTGGGCTTAATCGATCCCTTGCCTCAGCCTCCTGAGTATCTGAGACTATAGGTGCCCACCATAATGACCAGCTAGGTTTTCTGTTTTTTAGTAGAGACAGGGTCTCACTCTTGCTCAGGCTGGTCTTGGACTCCTGAGCTCAAGTAATTCATCTCTCTTGGCCTCCCAGAGTGCTGGGATTATAGGCATGAGCTACTGTGTCAGGCCTTGTTAGAATGTTTTGATTACTGACTCAATTTCTTTACTTGTTATGGGTCTGTTGAGATTTTCTATTTTCTTCAGTTAGTTTAGGTAATTTGTGTGTTTCAAAGAATTTGTCCATTTCTTCTAGTTTATCTAATTTGCTGGCATAAATTGTTCATAGTATTAAAAGAAGACAGTGTTTGTAATTTTAGAAAGTATATTGAAGCTCCTTTGTGAAATTGTACTTGATTATTTGGTGAACATTTCATGATCATTTTAAAAAGATGTTTTCTGTCTTCCATGTAGAATTATATACACTGAACAGTTGAACTCATCAATTATATAATTAAGTCTCTCATGTTTCTTTAGTTTTATTTGTCTGTTTGCTCTATTAATTTCTGAAAGGGATTTATGTACATCTCCAACCACAGTTGTTCTATTGCATTCTCTTTGGACTTGTTTTATGTTTTGAGACTACATTGTTAAATACACATGTATATGTTTTATCTTTGTTTTCTTCTTGAGTGTTTTACCAATGTGTGATGTTCCTTTTTGTCCATTATAACTAATGTTTTTCACATTAAACTTTATGTGAGAATTAATTATTTTGGCTTGTTTGGGGTTCAGATTTTTATGATTATCTTTTTTTATTGTTTAAGATTTTTAAAAAGTGTATCCTGAAAACAGCATAATGCTAGATCAAAAAAAAAACCTTATTTGATTGGTGAGTTCAATTCATTTATATCTGTATGTTTCTTGTTTTATTGAGACTTATTTCTGATATTTTATTTTTATTTTATTTTTTCCTTTCCTTCTTTTCATTGGAAAATCCATTGGATTTTCTTATGTTTACTTGAAAGTTATACATTTAGTTTATGTCCTTCTTATGGTTATCCCTAATATATTCAGACCCATACTTATGTTCATTGTTTCTATAATTTCATGAGCTAATCATACCTGTATTTTCTATCTTCAATAAGACAGTTATCTTTATATGCTCTTGACTCTTTGTGACAACCCACCAGCTTCTATTAATCCAGAAGACCATTTTGATATTATCTGCAGTTTTAACTCTGGATTACTATGAATACATTTTTGATTTTCTTCTGAAAAATATGATAACTATTCATTTAGACAATTTTACTGAGTTATTATATTTACTCATCTACGCTTCCAATATGTCATAGTACCCTTCTGGATTTACTTCTTTTCTTTCTAAGAGTACTCTTTCCAAGAGCATTTTTAAAGAGTGATTTTGTGTGGTTAAAATACACTTATTTCATCCTAAGTCCTTGTATGACTTAGAAGTTTAAAATACCCTTATTTCCTCCTTCAGTGATAGTTTAGCTGGATATGAAATTTTGGATTTAAAGTTCTTTTTTTCTAACACTTTAAACATATTGCTTCATTGTCTTCTTATAGAGTTATTAGTGAAAAGTAGTTTTTTTGTGAATCTGATTCTTCTTACTTTAAATATAATCTGCTTTTACTCCCTGGAAGTTATTAGCATTTTCTTTTAGGCTTTGAGGTTTTTAATTTTCCTATCATGCATAAAAGTGTCAGTTGTTTTCTCATTTAATCCATTGGCCCTTCATGACAGCTTCCTATCTGAAGTATTAGATATTTATTTCAATTTTGGAAAATTAAGTAATAATTCATTTAAATATTTCTTCTCTTCTATGTTTCCCCTCTTTTAAAGGTATTTTTACTATATTAGCATTGACTGTTTTACTTCTACCCTCCAACTCTGCTAAGATTTCTTTAACCTCTTCCATTTTGTTATTCTGAAGTCTACTTGAAATTCCTCTAGACTTAATCTTTTGGCTCAATAATTAGTTCCTTGGCTGCTATGAAGTCTATTTATTGAGTTTTTTTATTTTAATAAAATACTTTTATCCCCTATATGGTGGTTAAATTATATGTCGACTTGGCTGGGCTATGGTGCCCAGATGTTTGGTCAAACACTAGTCTAGATGTTGCTGTCAAAGTATTTTTTGTAGATGTGCTTAATGTTTACCTCAGTTGACTTTAAGGGAAGGAGATTACCCTCAACAATGTAGGTACCTAATCGGGTATTATAAAAGCCTCAAAAACTGAAGTTTACATAGAAGAGGGAATTCTGTCGTAAGACTATAACATGGAAATCCTTCCTGAGTTTTTAGCCTATCAGCCTGTCCTATGAATTTCAAGCTGAAGATTGTGACTTTAGTTCTTGTTCGATTTCTAGCGTGCTGGTCTATGCCATGTTCTTTGGATTTTGTTCTTGCCAGCACTCCTAATCATCTGAGCTAATTATTCCCCATCCCCTGGTTCTTTTTAGTTAAGAGAATCCTGACTGATCCACACAGTAAAGCTACTTTGTTTTTAAAAAAATCATGACTGCTTGCTCTTTCTTCATAATTTCAATATCTTTTCTCATCTCTTTGAGAATATTTACTATGCTGGTTTTCCTTCAGATTCTTTTTCTGTGTCCATGAAATCTGCCTCCTCTTGTATAGGTGTTGTTCTTATTTAATGACTTCCTATTTCCTCCTGAATCATATTCCCTCAGAAGTATATCAGGGACCCCTTCTCTAGCTGTGCTTTTTCCCTGAAGGGGTGGCTCTCCTCCTCAGGGAATCCTCTGAACTATGCCTTGGGCTCTTCTAATGGTTCCCTCCTTCCCAGAAGGCCCTGGGCTGGACTGGCATTCATTCAGACAATGGGCAGATACTGCGATTCCCAGGGCCATTTTGGAGAAAGAAAAGGGCAGAGACAGACAACTGTCTGAGGCCTGTCTCTCCTCCAGCCCCGCCATCTTACACTGCAACCCTGACACAGGAATCTCATAGCAGGAGACACCGGATGCTCCTGTGGCATCTCAGAATGTGGTCCAGGGGAGGCAGCAGTGACCCGCATTGGTTCACTGTTTTACTAGAGCCCTTGCAACCTCTCTCTGGCTTTACCCGCCTGACCGACCAGTTTAGTAGACTGACTGACTGTTGGAATTACTGATGGATTTCTTGCTCTATTGCTGGACAATAAGCTTTGGCTGTGAGTGGCAATTTTATATTTCCATATTGTAAGTTGGAAAAATCATTCTATCAACTCACTCATTCTCATAAATAAAAGTAAAATGAAAAGCCGGACAATGTGGCAGACCCACAACAATCTTGTTAGAGCTAATAGGTCCCATTTGTGGGAGACTGAGGAAAGGAAGGCATCTTGTTTTGTGCCCTTCTCAACACCCCCTGGGTGCAGACCTGATGCTGTCGATCAGTGAGCAGGGGGGACAAAGGCTGCTCTCCACCACGCTCACACACCTCCCTCCATCTATGGATGGCGTTTCTAATGCCCTGGGATGTTGCTGCCACCTACATAATTGGTGTCACCTGGAATGCCAGTGGCTGCCTTTATATTTGGTCACCATGCAAGCCTAATGTATAAACATGAGGACACTGCCGGGTTCGTTATCAGGAAGCTCCTCCTTGGAAAGGGAGCCTGTGGGGAAAAAATCCTTATATTTACTCTCTGAGACAAAGTATTTCTCTTAGAGGCTGGCCAGCCCTTGGTGTAGGCAGTGCTGGCCTGAGTGAGGCTGTTTCTATACAGATGGAATTTCCAGGCTGTGCTTTTCATATCCAGGAAATATCCAGGCCAACCCAGATGCAGGCAGGGGGCTGGTGAACTGCCCAGAGGAATTCTGTCAGATTTAATGGTGCATAAGACATGGGAGCAGAAATTTAAAAATTCTAATTACTGTGCTGTAATCTGGTGAGCATAGCTGCAAGTTATGCAGAGTTGGGAGTGCTGTGGTTTAGAGAGCGTATTTTACCTGCCTCTCATCTGGCATGTTTTCAGGTTTCTAAAAAACGAGAACAATGACTAACATTTGTAAGAACTTTGTTCCAGGCTATGTGCTAAGTGTTTATCTGGATCATTTCTTCAAGGCATACCAAAATCAAGAGATAGTCATAGTTATTAAACCCATTAAACAAAGGCCAAATCTGAGAATTAGAGAGATTGACTTATCTTGTGTCACACAGAAGGCAAGTGGCAAAGCTGGTCCGACTGAACCAGCAGTCTTGCACTTAGTAACTAGCCGTACTGCTGCTCAGAACCCAGATCCTTTGTTCCAAGGAGCACTGCCCATCACAGGCTCATCAACACTTCCCATGAGAAGACTTGCTCTTTTATTTTTTCTGAATCATGTAGGTGGGCGTGGCAACATACCTTTCCCCCTTTGCTGAAAGATCAACTCACAATTAATTATTTACCACAGGCAAGGGGAGAATCACAGAGTGATTACTCAGTATCCCAGTGAAGTTCAAATACCTGTCCTTTTGGAGGTGGGGAAAATGAGGAGTACATGTAATTCTGTTTAGGGGTGACAAATGGTGCTAGGGAGGACAAATGGGTGGAGCAAACAGATTCACTTGTAAGTGCTTCTCTTTGCAAATTAAATTAACCTGAGAGACAGGCATTATATTGAAATGACTTGGGCCGGGTCTGTTTGCATCCTTGGTCCTCTTTCCTGCCCTATGTTGCGATAACAAGGAGAGGGAGGGAAGGACATTGTTCTTTTGGGTTATGTAAATAGAAGGGAAGCCTCTTCCTAGGGCCTGCTAATCTCTGAGGCCTTAATTTAAAATACTCACTGTACCAAGGGGTCATGTTTTGGGGTGAAATTTCCTGAGCTCCTTAAATTGCTTATTTGATAGGTCTTTATTAGCATAAACATCTGGTTCTGGAAGATGTAGTGTTGAGAAAGAAGCAAAGGTAACGGAGAGGCAGAGACATTTAAGGGATTTCCTTTCTTGTGCTGCCATTATTGGCATTTTACTCTTGGGCTTAGATTTCATTTTCTTTTCTTCCTTCCCTTCCTTCCTTCCCTTCCTTCCTCCCTTCCCTTCCTTCCTTCCCTTCCTTCTTTCCCTTCCTTCCTTCCTTTCCTTCCTTCTTTTCTTTCTTTCTTTCTTTTCCCTCCCTCCCTCCCTCCCTCACTTCCTTCCTTCCTTTTTTTTTTTTTTTTTGATAAAGTATCACTTTGCTGTCCTGGGTAGAGTCTCCTAGGATCACAGCTCACAGCAACCTCAAACTCCTGGGCTCAAGCGATTCTCTTGCTTCAGCCTCCCCAATAGCTGGGACTATAAGCACCTGCCACCATGCCTGGCTAATTTTTCTATTTCTAGTAGAGACAGGGTCTCACTCTTGCTCAGCCTGGTCTTGAACTCCTGAGCTCAAGCAATCTACCTGCCCCAGAGTACTGGGATTATAGATGTGAGCCACCTCGCCCGACTTCTTCTATTTCATTTTCCGTTGGCAATGAGCTGGGGCACATGAGGACGGACTCAGCCAACGAGCTAAGTGGGTAAGATGGCCAGACCTGTACTGTGGGGGAGGTGGGGGTGGGAATAAAGCCACATGGCATCCTCAGAAATTCAGATGCTGGCTTAGCCTCTCTGAGCTCCCTAGCGTGTGAGAATGAAAGTTTCACTTATGCTATTTTGTTTTGCCGTTTCAGAATTTTCCTCACTGGGGTCTAAAGATCCTGGGCTAGTGTTTTGCATCTGTTTTATTGATTCACACCTTTTTTTTTTCTGAAGTGAAGAGAGTACAATGTTTCTAGCCAGGGACCTTTTCCATTTCTCTTAAACCCAGTATGTTTATACAGAAATAGACTCATGTACTTCTTATTTGTAGGAGATTTACCTACATGGAATCCCCTGAATATTTTGAGAAAGTCACAAAAATCATGCCATGCATTTTCTCTTTGAACCAGAAGTTGTATTTAGCCAAAAATAAGTAAAACAATCTCCAAGGTGGGAGTAAGCGGAGATACTGTGAAATTTTATTCTGCGGGGTCCAAAGCCTACTAAGGCGACTCCTCCTGTCTTCTGGGGTTTACTTGGGAATAATTAGAAGGACCCTCCTTTCAGGGTAATGCCTGCCCTGAACACAGACATGAAGAATGGAAGAAAAAAGAAATAAATAAACCAAATTATGTCACCTAATAAGACCCTGAATGTGGACAAAAGTCTCTGGTTCGAGGGGAAGTTAAAATGGATTTTTCGCTCCGTTCATTCTGAAAAGCAAAACCTAACTGACTTCTCTGTCCTGTCTTGAGCGGCTTTCAAGCAACCCAGGCAGAAGAGAGCCCTCAACGATGTACTGTCATCCTGATTCCCTTTTCAATAACAATCTCAGCCTTTTTTCATAAATTAGGATCTAGTCTGTTGAAACTCTGAAAATGATACCGACTTTGTCAAAATGATGACATCTGGACCTGGAATAGGTGTGACGTTGGGTGAAGCATCTGTTTGTCACTCTTCCCTGACTATTTTCAAGTTATGAGCACCATTTGGGTAGGAGAGGAATTACTGAAGTCTAGTAGGCAGTTTTCTGTAAGTTGTAGGCTTGATATGTGCTGGCTGAGCCTCCGCTGCAGGCTGAGGTTGGTTGACTGTCTTGCTGGCTGATAAAAGCCAAAGTAGGTGTCTCTGTGGGGCCTGGGGGACAGCCAATGTCTCTACAGGCTGTGGGTGTAAGGGACCTGAATAGAGGCAGGTTTCAGTGGAAGCTTGATTGATTGAGCTTTTTGCTTTTATTATTTGGTTTCCATGGTAAGCCTTTTCAAAATACTTGGATAACAGTGCTTTACATATACAGGAGAGTAATACAGTAAATGATGCCTCATGTCAGTGAGGGCTTGAGATTTTACAAAGTATGTTGTGTGTGGCACCTCATTTAGTCCCCACAAAAGCCCTAAGAAATAGGCAAGGCTTATTATTCCCGCTTTGCAGAGGAGAAAATTGAGGCCTAAAGAGGCTAAGTGGCTTACTCCTGGCAATACAGTCAGAATGTGCCACCCCTGGTGCTGGCAGGTGGCCCCACTGTAGTCAGCAAAGGATGCTCTGCAAGGCCACGTTCAGGGGCACCTCTCAGGCTCCACAGCGGCCAGTTCCCTGCAATCCCAGGGAGTTCTCAGAGGGAGGGGTCCCTGCAGGGGGGCATTTAGATGTGTGTGGGAGCTCTTGAGTCTCAGTCACTTGGAGTGGGGGAACCACTAACATTTCGGGATGGAGGCCAAGGATGCGGAGTATCTCTCCCCCACGCAGGGCCATCCCACAAAATGAGTTCCCTTGCCCCAACTTTTAATAGCACCCCGTTTAGAAACACGGGAGAGCATTTAAAAAAAATAATGAGTTTATACAGATGCTTATATTTGAGATAAGCAGGTTTCCCTTGTTCAAGGGACACTGGAAAGTGGCCGGACAAACTGTCCTTTTCGGGACCTTCCAGTCCTAAATCCCCACTATCCTCGGCATCCTCATTTCCCGTTTTCCCCACAGGTGCCGCAGAGACGGGAACTCTGACCTTCCCTCCATAGGTCATTTGGTGGGCAGGTGGCTTGGGCTCCAGGCACAGCACGGGGCTTCGCTCCAGCCCCTCCAAACCTCCCAGGCTGGAGGTTCTCAGGACTCTCGCTGCAAATTCTGTGTTTCAGCCGACAGGCAGGTTCGCGGTAACGTCTGTCCTCGCCGCTCTGCAGAGAAGGCTGGTCCTTCCGAAGCCTCCACCCACTTGGAAGCTGCTCTTCTGAGCTGCCTGGATTTCTCAGCTGAGAGTGTTAAAGTTGGGGGTGGCAGGGAAGAGGGTGTTGCACACACACGAACCTGTCTGTCACAGCCACACGCTGCTGAGAGCTGAGATGTGACAGTTTATTTGCAAACCCCGGGAGTGGTGCTGGCAGCATCTTGCTTCTTTTCTGAGCAGCCGCCCGGCAGGGCTTCTCACTGCCACTCTGGCTGCCTCCCTGAAGGCACCGAGAGCCACCGGGGAAGCTTGCCATTGTCTTACCAACTCTTCTTTACACTGGGTGACCAAAGGAGGTGCCAGTGTGGGTCAGGATAGAAATAGAAGGCACTTTACTGCTGCCGTGATCATTCTGACAGAGACCTGGCTCTTGGGACGTGTCACGTGCCCCTCGTCGCAAGGGCCCTCTGAAGGGAGTCACACTAGTCCCACTCCACGGAGGAGAAGAGCTCGACTTGCTATATAAACTGCCCGAGACCCCACGCCCTCTGGGGGATCCAGCTGGGTTCCTGCCTGCGTCTGTCTGGGCTGAAGAACATGTTCATGGCCACTGGCTCCTGCCTCTCTGAGGTTGTCCCTGAGGGCATCATCTGAGGGTGCCGTGCCTTGTGTGAAGACTCGTGGGGTTGGGCGGGCGAGCAGCCCAGACTCCATGGGGTCCTTGTTCGATGCCATGCTCGCCAGGCTGGGCCACTCACTGGCGTGGAGGAGCTGCAAGCCCAGCCCTCCTCGTGTATCGGTGCAGCACCAGCCATCGCGTTCTGCGACATGCCTGGCTCAGATGAAGCTGCTTCGAGATGAGTGGTGGGAAGTCTCAGGAAGGGACAGGAGGGTCACAGCGCTGCAGTGACTGTGGCTGAGAGTGGGTAACACACAGGGACAGCGTCTGCTGACGGTCACAGAAGCAGTGAGGTCACATTTCACAGACACAGGGGACTGAGGACCCTGCGCGGCCCTCCCTGATTCTCTCTGGCTCAGGTCTGGGCTTGGCTGAGGCAGTGAGACCTTAGCTCAAGCACAAAGTTTAAGAGGCCCCCCCAAAGCTCAGTTATCAAGTGAATTGTGTGTGGGTGTGTGTAGGGGGGTGCAGAGTTGAGCCTGAGGCAAAAAAGAGAATAGCTCATGCTGGTCCGGCCTTCCTCTGAAATACTGTTATTTTATCATCAATGTTTTGTATTGGGATCTTAAAAAATATTGCGTAAAAATATTTTTTATCTTGGATCACTAAGCTTTTTGACACCCCTCAATTTTGTGTCTAAGCCCAGTGCCTTGCCTGCCTCCTCCCTAGGTGCCCCTCACCCTCCCTCCCTCCTCCGCCCACCAGGTGCCTGCTAGCCTCAGGGTCTTTGCACAGACCGTCGCATTGCCTAGCCCTCCCTGCCCCATATCTGTGTGGCTCTGGCTCGAGCCTCCTGTGGTCTGTACTTGTTCCTTTGTTTACTGCTTTATTTCTGTCCACTGTAGTGTAAACTCCAGAAGGGCAGCTGTTGGCATCTGTTATGCTCATTGGCAAGGTCAGGCATTTGGTGCGCCCTCAGTAAATATTCGATGTATGAAAAAATAAATACACATGAGGAATAGATCTGTGAAGGAGCTTAAAAACCATAATTAGGAGTTGGAATTTGAGAGCCCATAGCCATTGTAGGCTTCTAAAAAAAAAAAAAAAACCCCAATCACACCTACTATTTCTAAGTGCAGGCAATATGCGAAGTCCTTTATATATATATATATTATCTCATCGAATCTTCACAACAACCCTATTCTTCCACATTTTACAGATGAAGAAAGTGAGACTTGGAGAAGCTGAGGAACACGTGTAAGGATAAGGGTCTTGGATTTAAACATAGATCTGTCTGAGCTTGATGAGGATTCTTGATATTTGTGGGGTGTGTGGGATAGGCAAGAAGGAGATGGGCGGTTGGTGGAAAACCACAGAAGACACATGTGTGATGAGGGAAGAGAGGGGAGGTATCAGAATGCTTTTTCCTCATCGGTCACATTTCTCCGCTGTCTTCATTCTGTGTACCTATTCACAGGGCACAAAGTCCGGGGGGGGGGCAGTTTAGGTGCTTCATTGCCAATTAAAGGAAAGCAGGTTGGAACTAGGTCAAGAATGCCTGGTGGACAAGTCATTAACTCAACTAGACTGAACTCTGTTGAAAAAAATGAGTTCAGGACTTCTTTTTAAACGAGATTTTAATCCTATTAGCCATGGTCATCTTTTGTAATAATGAGCAAACCTGTGTTTACTTGTGACTCAAGCTCATTAACCAGGTCCTTGCCATCAGCTTTCCTCTGTGATGGGGTAGGCTGGAAACTCCTTTTAGAGTACTTTGAGGGACACAATGGCATCATGCAATAGAGCATCCCAGAAAAACCTTGGTCTGCATCTTGGTTCTGCAAATCACTTCCTGAACCTGCTTCTTCTGGGATGTAGTGAAGACACCCCCTTTCTCACAGGGTCGTGTAAAAATTAAATGAGATGACTTTTACAAAGCACCTAGCATCATACTGGCACAATGATTATTTTGTCCTTTACTTTTTTTTCCCTTGGTCTTTTTTCTCACTTTTCTTTAGAGGCTGGTGAGTGGATAAGGAAAGAAAACAGGAGGGAAAGGGCTGGGAGTGAGTGGCCATCTTGTGAACCCTAACAGTGTTATAGATTACACAAGCACAAATTTAAAATGATAATAAAATGGTAATTAAAACACTCCTTCTTTAAGCAGTTCATAGCACTTTTACACCCCCTCATTGACCCTGGTGGAATCCCTGGACAGGTACCATCATCTCTATTTCCCAGAGAGAACAGAGACTTGGGAAGGACCCAAGACCCACTCTGTCTCCTGGCCCTGTCTCAGGTCTCGTCCCTGCCTGGTGAGCCCACAAAGCAAGCAAGGCCCTGCTGGAAAATAAGTGATGACTTCAGAGTGCCTGCATGCCCAGAAGTCTTTGTAATTTTAAGCACCTTAATAAAGCAATGCATTCTTACAGGGAAGTAGAGCTTTCCAGGAAAGTTTTCTTGAAATGAATCACTGGAACAGCAACTTCATCTTGTCCAGCACATGAGGGGATTTGCCTCATTCTAGAGTTCAAAGGGGCAAGTTGAGACATGAGTAGTTAGCGTTAATCGTTTCTGACTAATTCATGGAATCAAAAAGCTATTGTTTTTGTCTCCTTCTCATCTCATTCCTCTGATTTCTTTTCTTCCTCATCCTCTTTTTTTTCCTCTTCCTCCTTTTTCTCCCCCTCTTGTTCCACCTCCTCTTTCTTCCTTTTGACAGGCTGTTGGTCCAAGGCCTGTAAAATGGACAGCTCTTTAGGATGAGCTTGATTTAGGTGACAAACTGTAAGCACCAAGTTAGGGCACAATCTTGGAGAAAGCACAACTGGAACTGAAGCAGTTGACGTCAAGTCCTCTGAGACAAAGAGAAGATACCTCACTATTTGTTCCAGTGTAGACGCTGATTCCAGACAACAGTCTTTCAGTGGCTGCAGTGTATCTTGTACTTGATCTGTTAGATAAACAAGAAGTTGACTTTGGTTCAGAGGAGGCAGGGCCGGCAGGCCCCCCAAACTCAAAGCCACCAAGATGTGCTAGGCTTGACCGCACCAGCCCATGTTTCCCAAACATGGAAGCACAGATAGAACTAAGGGTGGTTCCTGGGCTGGAGTCTCAGGTGAAACCATCGCATCTGATGGGCTTCTATTCCTGAAGCCCCCTCAAAAGTAATACAAGTTTTAATGACAACATTCAGCAAGTAGTCAAGGAAGAATCACATCACGGAGTTCCACACTCATTCATTCAACAAGCGTTTATGGACCAGGCACTGTGCGAGACACAGGCTATGTAGAGACGGGGCAGCACAGAACGCTCTCACGGACTCTGATTCACTAACCATGGCAGTCTCCTGAGGTTGAGTAGACACGGCTCCCGCTTTACAGGTGAGCTGAACAAAGTTCAGAGAGATGACTACAATTTGCTCAAAATTTAACGTGTAGCTTATAGGTAGGAGTCAAGCCCATTCTTCTGAAGACAATAATAATAACTGATATCCGTGATCATTTACAATGTGGAAAGGCACAGACTCAGTCACTTGACATGTACAGTATTGCCTCTGATTCTCCCAAGAAGCCTGGGAAGTGGATGCCATTTTTATGCTGAGCAATTTACCCATGAGCAAACGCAGATGAGCCACACAGAGGCCCAAACAATTAAGTCACTTGGACAAAGGAAGAGATGGGCCCACCATCACTCCCAATCAGCCTGGGTAAGCCCGTGGAGACTGTCAGCTACGGCAGGGGTCTCCTGCCTCTCACAGCAGGGGTGAGTTTCAGTTTCCTTTTGCGAGGAACTTGTCAGTCTGCATCCATTTGCAATCCTTTTATTCAAGCATGTGTCAGCAAACACGTTCATGGCAGGCATGCTTTCCACTTGTCCTCAGAAGCGGTCCCGGGTGGGCTGTGACTGCGGTGTAGCCTGCATGTGGGGGCTGACATTGGTGAAGAAGTGGGTACGGTCTGTGGATGGCTTAGTCCACTTGGCCGGGTTGCTTCTGTGAGGGTCACAGTTACTGGACAGCTAACATTTTTCTAAGCGCTTGACTGTGTGCCAGGAACTGTGCTAAGCACTTGGCATGCATTAGCTCACTCAATCCAGACATCTTTATTAGGTGCCAACCCATATTATGCCCATTTTACAGAGGAGAAAACTGAGGCTTACAGAGTACAAATTACTGACCACGATCACTCAGTTAATACGTGACAGAACTCGGGTACCTGGTAAGAGCACCTTGTGGGCAAAGCAAGCTGGTTATTCTGGTTAGTCTGTGTAGGATCTGGCTCCCTCAGGGGTGTTCAGCTTTGGGCTCTGCCATGGGACAGCGTTCCCTGCCTGGAGCCCTGGCAGCCCATGGCCACCCTGGGCTAAGGCTGTTTAGGGGTTTGGAGAGGGCCTCCCTGGAAGAACTGCAGTTTGGGGTTTACTCTTGCATCTACTGAGAAACTGGGCCAGGGAGGCGCACTGCTGCCTAGGTCAACAGACTCCACAATGAGACCATTTCCCCTTGTGTTTTATTCCCTCAGAAATAGATGTCAAAAATAAATGTATAATAAATAGGGGCTTTGGGTAGAAAAGGCCAGGGGAGAGGCAGACGGCTCAGTAATCTGGGGTTTAACAGGGCCGGCTTAAGGTTTTGCCTTTGCTGGACCCCAGGCTGTGAGGCTGTGGAGCAGTGGGGTTTCCCTGTGAGGGTGGCCTTGTGGGCGAGGAGGGGGAGGGCGACAGGCACCCACAGCGCAGTTTGGAGGCTGGGCTGCCGGGAGACAACTGGCTGGGCTGAGGACTCGGAACTGAGCAGCAGATGCGAATCTGCCTTCTCTTCGGTTCGGGCCCTAAGATGCTGCCTGGCTTCCGTCCTCCCGCAGCAGAACCCAATAGGATTGCAGGAGACCGGGCTGGGCCTGAGGACCCGGGTGCAGTGCGGAGATGTGTCCAAGCTGAGGCTGAGGTCGGGGCTGGCCTGAGGCCCCAGGGGATTGTGGGTTGCCTGAGCAAACCTCCCAGAATGGGACAGCGGCAGAGTAAGTCCCCTTTCCTCATCTGGTAGGGCAGGAACTGGCAGGACACATCTCCCCTGGGGAGCAGAGCACAGGATCTGGGGCAGAGGTGGAGGTCGGTGCCAAGTCAGTGGGAGGGAAGTGAGAGCTGAAGGGTGGAGGAGTGGCTCCGGCCTGGCCACCACGCGTCCCAGATGTGCAAGGTTACCCAGTGGCCTTTTCTAGCCTCTGTTTTGTAAAGAACTGGACAGCGTGTCACTTGGGGCACATTATTGGAGCATATGACATATCTCAGGAACCACGAAAGAAGTTCAACAAGGTTAGTTTTCCAAAACTGAGGCAGCTTTGGCTTTGAATAATGAGTTAAGAATCACCAATGAACTTTAAGCTCCAGACTGGGGTTTTCTCATTAGCTTATCTTCACTTATTTCTAAGTTGTGAAAAACATGCACATGGATAGATAGAGCTAGGTGATGCTATTGATAGATAGAGATTTGAACTAATTTTTCTGATTATAATACATATTGTAGAAATACATATTGTACAAAGTCACAGAGGAGAAAATTTAAAATCACTCATAAATTCAGACATGCCAGCAGAAGGATTTTTGGCATTTAGTGTTCTAGGATTATTCTTGTGCATTTGTGCCAATATATCTAAATACATTCAACATATGTTTAAAATTATTTTTGCTGGCTCGGCGCCTGTAGCTCAAGCGGCTAAGGCGCCAGCCACAAACACCAGAACTGGCGGGTTTGAATCCAGCCCCAGCTGCCAAACAACAATGACTACTACAACCAAAAAATAGCTAGGCGTTGTGGTGGCCACCTGCAGTCCCCGCTTCTCAGAGGGCTGAGGCAAGAGAATCGCTTAAGCCCAGCAGTTGGAGATTGCTGTGAGCTGTGATGCCACGGCACTCTACCCAGGGTGATAGCTTGAGTTCTCTGTCTCAAAAATAAAATAAAATAAAACAAAATAAAATAAAATAAAATAAATAAAAAAATATTTTACAAAAGGAATCACACAATAAAAAAACTTCCACTTAATATAACTGGTATTGTGGACATTACTGACAAGTTTCTCTACCATCATATTTATTTTTATTTATTTTTATTTTTTTATTTTTTAAAAATATGTATTTTATTATTCTTCATTACATTATTTCCCCCCCCCCGCCCCTCCGTGGTAAGACAGAATTGATTTACAGAAAAGAATACAGAAAACACCAAAGCTCCTTATACCATATTTAAATAGTTGCTTAGTCAGTTACTGGATGGATGTACTGCAGTTTTTTAAACTAATTCCCTAGTGTGGGTCACAGATTGTTTCCATTTTCTCACTATTATAAAGAAGACTGAACTGGGCATCCCTGTAGAAGAACTTACCATGTTCTGTTTTATAATAGGTGCAGACTTCGGCCTTGGGGGACTTTTGAATTTCTAGTCATATCTGGGAAAGGATTATGTGGGGCCTTAGCTTACTGACAGGGGTCAGGGGTAGGACTCTGGAACCAACAGAGTGGTGTGGCTACTTCCAGAATTAAGCCAGTTTTGTTGTTTTTTTTTTTTTGAGCCAGAGTCTCACTATTTTGCCCTCGGTAGAGTGCTGTTGCGTCACAGCTCACAGCAACTTCAAACTCTTGGGCTTAAGTGATCCTCTTGCCTCAGCCCCCTCATGTAGCTGGGACTACAGGCGCCCGCCACAGTGCCCGGCTATTTTTTGGTTGCAGTTGTCATTGTTGTTTAGCAGGCCCAGGCTGAGTGCGAGCCTGCCAGCTTCAATATATGTGGCTGGCACCCTACTCACTAAGTTATGGGCCTGAGCCAAAATTAACCCAGTTTTATTTTGGATTAATAGAAACAGTGTCCAGAAGAAAAAGTGCAAAGGTCTGATGATAAATATGATAGGAATATTGGCAAATGGGAAAACATGGAAAAAAGAATGCGGCAACTTCTCTGGTTTAAGCCTAGTGGCTTTCTGTAGAACAAGTCTAGGGGGCTGGTGTGATGGCCTCTTGCTCGTTAGAGCCAGTGGCTTTATGTATATCATCCTGAGTACCTGGCTTCCATCTTGACCATTTTCTCATGGTCACACATAGCAGCTGATCTCGAGCCATCACTTGAACAGGTGGGTAAATAATAACTGCCCCTTAGCATTCCTGGATCACCTCCAAGAGCCAGCAACTAAACAGTTAACACAAGCTCCGGTGGGATCCTCCAAGACCTTGCTCAGCCCTAAGGCTGATGTCCATTGGAATGGTCAAACATGATCAAAATCACCCCCAGCTCTAGGTAGGAAGATAGAAGGAGGCAAGCAAAAGGTCTCACTTCCCAGGGCCTGCCCCAGAAGGCCCCTTCATCAACTTTCACTTGTAGCTCATTGGCTGAGTTTTCTGCAGTGCAGGCTGGGAAATGTCGTCCTGTCGCCACCAGGATGCCATAGCTCCAGCAGCTTACAGTTCTCCTCCTAAGGAAAAAGGGGAGTTGGATAGGTAACGAGTGGAGTGATGGGGGCCACAGAAAATGAGGCACAAGCTTTCACATCTCAATGTGAATAATGTCCCAAATCAAGTAGCAACATCATAGGGGGAGATAATTCTTCTCCATTATAGTTGCTCACTGTATGTGTGGGCACGCACGTGTGTTTCTGTGTGTGCAGTCTCAGAAGGAAGGAGGGGGGATGTGGGTTGGAGGTTGTGTATCTGGGATGCTGGATGTTCAGAAAGGAAAGAAGGAACAGATCACTATCCTAGTCATCAGGGGAAAACATGATACCGAGACCAACTTTCTAAGACAACCCTTCCTTTAAATAAACTCGAACCCTTCTTTAAAATAAATGTAAATAAAACAAAAACAAAACATCCCCCCAAGGCTGGAAGATGTGTAAATTGGAAGGTGATTTGGCAGCATACATTTATTTATATTGTATTTAACAAAACACAAGAATTGCACACCATTTGTCCTGGAAAATACACTTAATAGAATCGAGGCTAACAAATATTCTTTTGCTGGTGTGAAGAAGCGTGTACAAAGATGTGGGTTGTAATATGGACTTCAAATGGGGAAAGTTACACATGACTACCTTACCCATAGTTCATTTTTTAAGCCAAACTAGGGTATATCCATTCTGAATAATTAAAAGAACGAAACAGACTTGTTTCACCACAGGAAAAAAATCTACAAAATATAGTTGAAGGAAAATAAACAAAATGTGTAACAATTGGAACACAAATTTAGTATGGTACCACCTTAAAATAAGTTGGGAACTGGCAGAGAACCCCATGCTATTGATAGTGGGAGGGTAGTAGGGCTGAGTGTTGAAGGGACTTTTAACCTTTGTTTTATATACTGCTTACCTCTTTCAATCAAATGTAGTTGTAAATTATTTATATAATTAAAAAACTTGTGTTGACAAAGCTTAGAGTCTATTGGAGCTGGCAGCTGGAGAGATATATCAGGAGTGGCAGGTTAAAAGGACTGTTGCGTTTTAGCACAGCTTAAAAATGGTGTAACACTAAAATGAATATAAATACCTGTAATAAAAATAATATAAATAACACAGCAAACACTTATGAAATTCTTATTATAAGGCTGCACAGTTCTAGGGGCACTACCTCTATTATTTATTTATTATTATTTTTTCTGAGGCTGAGTCTCACTCTGTCACCCAGGCTAAAGTGCCATAGCATCATAGTTCATAGTAACCTCAAACTCTGGGGCTAAATGAATCCTTTTGCCCCAGCCTCCCAAGTAGCTGGGACTACAGGTGCCCACCACAATGCTCGGCTAGTTTCTATTGTTATTAGAAATGAGATCTTGCTGCTGCTCTTGCTCAGGCTGGTCTCAAACTCGTGAACTCGGGCAATCCACCCACCTTTGCCTCCCAGGGTGCTAGGATTACAGGCGTGCACCACAGTACCCATCTCTGCATGTATTTAATCTTTATAAGAACTTGATAGGATCAACACTATCATTATTATTATTATTATTGTTTTTTGCAGTTTTTGACCAGGGCCTGGTTTGAACCCACCACCTCCGGTATATGGGGCTGGCGCCCTACTCCTTTGAGCCACAGGCTCCACCCTATCATCGCTATTTTTGTCTAACAGATTCAGAAACCAGGGCACAGAGAGGTGAAGTTGCCCAAGGTCACATGGCTTCTCTTCTGCGAGGCAGAGTGAAGAATGGGACCCAGGTGTTCTGACTGTGAGGATCGTGCTTCTTACCCCCATGCAGAGCTGCCTGCCTGCCTCTGTGGCTTTGCTTACAGTTTGCAGAGCACTTCACATACATCATCCCATTTGTTTGTCAGGAGTCAAGAGCAAGGCTGGCTGCCTGACAGTAACGCTCTGAACTGTCTCCTCCCCATCACTCAGTCACTCTTCTGCGGCCCATTAACTCTCCGTGCGCCAGACGGATGAAGGAACTGGCGCAAGGGGCTCACATCTCTTCTCCGATTCTCATGTCTGGCATCTTAATTTGACTTCCCCCGAAGCAGACAGGACAAGGATTTGGCTGCAGGGAGCATGTTTGGGAGGGAATGGGGACTAGAGCCAGTAAGCCAGGGACAGGAGGAAAGCCGGCTGATATGTCGACTGCAAAGAAGGACCGGGGCTCTGTCCTGCTGCAGGCCCTTTGATGAGACACTGCCAAACTGACCACTAAGGCCCCATCTCCTCACTGCATGACGGTCATGCCCATGTGTTCTGGCCTGCCCGGGGGAGGATGAGGTGCATTTCTGGGGCAAGCATCACCCCAGGTGGAGGCGCAGGAACTGTTACCTTGTCCTGGGGCTACTGGCAGCAGTGGCTTCCAGTGGGCAGGTGACACCAGGGACTACAAAGTTGATGAATGAAGCAGAATCAGAGCTTGAATTTATGTTCCTCTTGCTCTGCCACTCATAGGCACATCAGAGTCACAAAGAGAGTTCCCTTGCTGCTGCTTCCTTAGCCTATAGGTCGAAAAGGAGGGGAGAACTGACTGGGGGAAGGAAGTAGCCTGGATAAACTGCTTTGCTGTAGCCTTGCAGGCCCGGGCTCTGTTCCTAATCCCCACGCTCATCTTTGGGTTTTGCTGTTCCTTCTAACATCGCTGCCTTAGCCACGTTAGGTCTTCACCCTGTTGCTCCAGAGAGGCCCCTGGGCCACGCTCTGCATTTGCTCTTTTGCCCTCCATCCTTTGCCCCTTAAGCACTCACCAACCTAGAAGATCTGACCTTTCCTCTTGACCCTTGATTCCTTCTGCATCAGAGCATGAGCTGCACAGGGTCAGGACGTGTTTGTGCCTTGTTCCCGGCACCTCGCTCGTGCCGGGTCCGTGGAGAGCTCCTGGTAAGCATTTGTTGATGGAAGAAGGAAGGTGGAGAAGGGAAGCTTGCAGAGGGGTAGGAACTTCCTTGGAGAGCTGTATGGTGGGGAATGGTAGAGACAGATTAAATGAAGTGGAAGGTACTCCTCCAAACAAACTTGTTCTAAATCTATTAATAAAAATGGAAACATCTAAGCACCTTGTGTTTGTGGCAGATTATATTTGCATTGTCAAGCATTCGCTGCCCTGTCCAGTGGGATGACCGTGTTTCCCACCCTGTTGATGACGCGTGTGATTGTTTGGTGGATGGAACGCAATTGGAAGTGACGCACTTCTTAGCAGGCGTTCTGAGAACTTCCACAGCTCTGCCTGTCTCCTGCCCTATCAGCTTCCCTGCAGCAGATACGGGCCGGTGCCTGCGTCTGGTTGCCAGAGTAGAGACCGACAGCCAACCACAACGAATGAGGAGCAGGAGCGAGAAATAAACCTTTATTGTTGTAAGCCACCAAGATTTGAGGGTGTTTGCAGCCTAATCTAGTGAAAGGCTGTGGACACAACATGCATTACCACATCTAATCCTGAGAGTCGCCTGGAGGGAGGTTTTCATGTGCTCGTTTTCCACATTAATTCTGTAAGTCTGCTAAATCCTGGAGAAGGAATCTGCACGCCTCAGCCTCCACGTAGAGTCAACTTGAGGCAAACACAGGCCAAGAACCAAACTAATTAAAAGGGAATTTTCTTCTTGTAGGAAAAAAAGAAAAAAACTTAACAGGGTTCCACATGCAACTCTTAATTGAATTTCTTCTGCCCTCCCACCCATTTTCCTTTCACCCCAGCTATTCTCAGCATGACATAAATTTCCCCACATTTTTCTCTCCCGTCCTGAGCTTCTAATTGCTTTTCTCTCCTTCTCTCTCCCTCCTTTTCATCTTCCCCAAGGCAGACCAAATGTCTTTCCCATTGGAAAGGATCTTGGGATGCTGCTTTGTCAGAGGAACCCACTATCTGCCCTTTTCTCAGGACAGGCAGGGTTCGCACCCCCCGGAGAAACTGATTGAGAAGACTTCCTTCCACACCCAGTGACCCAGATTCCAGGTTTCGGCTCTTCCTAGGATAGACTGGATGATGCATTTAGCTCCAACCCCAGGAAGCAAGAATTGTTTCTTGCTGCAAGGAGACAGAGGAGGGGGAAATTGAGTGGGTAGAATTTTCTTTAATAGGCAGGAGGAAGGGCAAAGGCTGTGTCAACCCCAAGTTTTTATTTGCCTATTGAATTCATACTAATAGCTAATATTTATTGTGAGTTTTCATCCCAAATATGCTAAGCCTTCTGTGTACATTTATCTCACTCATTCCTTATTGAAACCCTGTAAAAGAATGAAAGCCTTTTTGTGAACCAGGGCACGTAAGCATAATGAAGTTGAGACATTGCCCAGGGATGTAAGCTAAGAAGTGATGGAACTGAGGCTCAGATTCAGTTCTGAGTGCCCACCTGTGCCGGCACCCGTGTGCTGTCCCGTGATGATGCAGCCTGCTCAGTGCTCACAAGTCTCCAGTGGCATCCCAGAGCCCTTGGGACACATTCCCAGCCCCTGAGCAGGCTTCAGAGGCCCTGCCAGTGGGTCCCTCCCACTCGGTCCCTCCCTGTGCTGCCGTTCTCTCCTGTTCGCTTTCCTGAGGTGCCTTGCTCTCCTCTTCGGGGCTCCAGACCTGTGTGAGGACACCTTTCTGTCCAGCCTCTGTCTGTCTGGTTAAGGGCACTGACACTTCCGCTGGCGGCTTTGCGTCACCTCCCTGGGACACTCCTGCTTCTTGAGCTGCCTGTTCACCCACGTCTCCAGTTCACGTGTGCCCAGGGCCCTGCACAGGCCCGAGACGGTGTGTGCTGCACGAGGGCTGGTTTAGTGAATGGACGACACTTGTCCCTTTGTTCCGGTCATATGAAATGGATTATTTGGTGATTCTTAATATTTGGTGAAGTTTCCTGGCTCAAGGTTCCAGGCCACATCTGGATCCATTATCTGTTGTCGGTGGCCCTGAAGGCCGTGATGAGCAGCATCTTCCTGCTGGCCTGGTAATTGACTTGTTTATATTTTCCCACCTCTCTCACCTCCAAAAGATACTGGGCTTTGTTCCATTAACAAATAGTGTGGATATTCCTTGTGTGGGGGAACTCAGTATCTTTTACTTCTTCTTTTTTAAAACATGATCCAGAATAGGCATGTTTCCTACACCCAGAGACAACTCAGCAAGGGGCCTTTCATCCATGTGCACCGACCCAGGGTTGGGCCCCCGGCATTGCCCAGGAGCGACCAGCCCAGAGAATGACTTACTGAAGTCAGCACATTACGCCTTGGGCAGGCAGCATTCTTAGCACTTCAGCCATCCACAACAACAGCAGGGGTTTCAGTCTCATCAGGGAGAAAGATAAAAAATCCTTTCACAGTTTGCAGTGGAAAAAAATATATCCCAACCAACTAACCAACCAACCAATGTAAACTGGCCCTAAATGAGGGTCTTTCAGGCTTCCAAAGTAAAGGAAGAGTGTGCTGGTGCAGAGCTTCCTGCAGACCCCCGGGATGCTCACATTTGCTGCAGCAGGGGTGCCGGCCACATCTCCTGTGTCTCTCCATAGCCTGGAGAGCTTCCCTGCACTTGGCGTAGAGTATGGTTGGCTGGGGATGGAAGGGGGAGAGTGGGCGGGTCTGGAAAGATGCTCTTTTGGGGCACTTTTACTCACAGCGCTGTCTATGTACCATGTAATTCAGACCTGTGTAGCACCCAGTTTACACCAAGTATGAGCTGATGAGGGGGCATGCACAGTCAGCCCAATTGTACACCTGAGAGCAGAGATTGCCTCTGGGCCCCAGCAATATATTTAGTTGATATACAGTATTAGGCTCCAAATCATTAATCTCTCAAGCTATTAGGCCTGGTCATAATCTCTGCAGGAATAAACTAATGTTTCTTGTGCCCCAGGCACTGTACTAGAGGCATTATATTAGAGTTTCTCAAACTAAATCACTGGGAGGGTTTATCAAAATATAGATTGCTGGGTCCCATCTTTAGCGTTTTTGATTCAGTAGGTCTAGGCTGGGACCTGGAAATTTGCATTTCCAGCAAGTTCCTACTGGTGCAGGGATCATGTGCTAAGAACCATTGCTTTACATGTGCTTTTAAATTACGTCCTCACAATAACTCACCTTTGAATTTACAGGTAAAGCTTAAGCATCTAATACAAGGCTACATGGCCATAACTGGCCCACCATTAGCTGATCCCAAAGCCTGTTCTCTTTTTCTGAAGCCACTCTGTTCTCCCATCACACTTACCTGCCTTGGGTAAAACAAGTAAAGACAAACCAACAAACCATGAAACACAATCCCAAACACTTAAAGAACCTGTTCCTTGTTTCACTCTCCATTACTTTTATCTCCATGATAGAGACAAGCTAAGTAATCATTAGTGGTATGTCAGTCACATAATAGGCCATGACTGCAAATCAATTGCATGGCAGAGATGGCAGGGCTCAAGAGTCTGATTTCTGCTTGGCAGGGAAGTCTCAAGACCATAGCACATTTTAATCAACGTGTAGCATGATCAGGGATTTAATTTCAAACTGATCTGGAGACATGGCAGTCTTCCATATTGCTTCTGTGCTCCATCAGATTGCCCTTGCTCTGGAGGGGCCTTGAGGGTGGCCTTCCGAGAAGCTCTGGCAACATGGAGCCTTGCTTAACAGCTGCTGCATTTGTAAATAAGCAGAATGGCAGCTGCCAGACAGCTGTGAATCTGTAGCCTTAACCAAATGAGCCAGCAGCAAGAGATGAGAAGAGAGGATATTTTTTTAAACTATACTAGGCCGAGAAAATAGCACATGACATGTAACCTTGCAAGTGGTTTCTTCACACTACAGACATCATATTGAGAAGAGCCTACGGACACACATCTGTCTCCGGGAGTCACCTTGGAGCCCATGGGCACATTGCCCATTAACCACATGGTCTTGCATGCCAGAGCAACAGCACTGTGCTGATTGTCATGTGCCTCTGCCATGAGGACAGGGATGGGTAAAGTTACTCCTCCATGGTGCTTCAAGTACTTTGTCTATACGAAAAGACTTCTAAGCACAAGAAGTCTCCTTACATAGTGACACACAAAACTTTTTTTCAGAGAGATTTGGTTCACTTTTTAAGGTGACCCAGAGAATTTTATTATGTTTCCTGATTTCCTTTTGCAAATAAATATCTCTCAGAAAACAGCAATGAACATAGAAATGATGACAACCAAAAAGACACACTAAACTCAAGGCAGAAACATAAGTAGCATTTTAGTAAGACTTTATAAATGAAAAATAATCATGAAATGTACTCAAATATTTCAGAGATTGTGGACTGCATAAAAGCTTGAAGAATTCCTCGGAAAAACTCCCCCACATAGGGGTAAAAGCTTTGCTGAGCAGAGTGACAAGAGGATGTAGAATTTTGTTTTGTTTTGTTTTAATGGGAAGAGAAAAATGTGCCACTGCTTTGGCTTCCAAAAGAAACCCTTTCTTTTGGCTGACACATGCCACCTTCCCTAGGCCTCCTATGACAGGCCTTTTCTCTCTCCTTCTTTGGGGTAAGCCCTGACAAGTCAGAAATACTGATTTAAGTGTCTGGTGCCTGTGGCTTTTCATAAGGCTAGTAATGAACCACATGCAGAAGGACAAGATTGTGCTGTGTAAAGATTCAGCACATTTCATTCACGAGGCCCTCGGAAGGGGACCAAGTACTCTATCACATCAGTAAACTGGCCAGCAGTACACAGAATGTCCCATTGCAGTTCCTAGGCATGCACAATCTACCATCTGCAGCTGACCTCTTTCAGCATGGAACTTTAATTCTCTCTCAGTCATACTGGATGGAGATTTTTCTAAAAAGAAATTACATTTCTATTTGTGGGCCTATGTCTCTGTTCCTTATGAACAGAAATACTTCATAGTACAGAAATATCTACCAGGGTTATCTTCCCTAAAAGGCCCCAGTTTTCAATCTTTTTTCCCCCAATCTATTCTACTGTTGCAAAGTGTTCCTATTAAGAGGAACCTCTCACCTTTCTTACCAGGTGCTATGAGGAGGATTTGAAGGATTTGAAGATTCAGAAATTAAAAATGAAGCCTAGCTTCCATAATGGTACAAGGGATAAAAATAAGTTCTGGACCTCTGAAAAATGAGATGGCCAAAACTCCACCACACCTATCAGTTCTCTCAATAAATGTGAATGGCTTGAATTACCCTCTAAAGAGGCCCAGGCTGGGTGACTAAATGCAAAAATCTCAGGCCCAATATCTGTTGTCTCTAAGAAACACAGCTAACCTCAAAGGATAAAAGAAGACTCAGGGTGAAGGGATGGAAAACAGTAATCCAGGCAAATGGAAATCAGAAAAAGGAGGGGGTTGCAATATTACTTACAGATACTATTGGGTTTAAAACAACAAACATAAGGAATGACAAGGATGGACCCTATATACTGGTCAATGGAAGCACACAACATGAAGAGATTTCAATAATTAACATTCATACACCCTACCTGAATGCTCTTTAAAGTACATAAAGCAAACCCTAAATGATCCAAACAATATAATACCTTCTGGCACCATAATAGTTGGAGATTTTTAACACCCTTTTGATAGTACTGGACAGATCCTCTAAGCAAAAAGTAAACCAAGAAATAATGGAGTTAAACATAACCCTAGAACAAATGGACTTAATAAACATATACCAAACATTTCATCCTAACAAAAATGAGTATACATTTTTCTCATCAGTCCATGAATCATCCTCTAAATTGATCATATCATAGGACACAAGTTTAACTTCAACAAATTCAAAAGAATAGAAATTATTCCTTGACCAGTCATGGTGGGTCACACCTGTAATCCCAGCACTCTGGGAGGCTGAGGCAGGTGGATTGCCTGAGCTCAGGAGTTTGAGATCAGCCTGAGCAAGAGTGAGACCCAGTCTCTACTAAAATAGAAAAACTAACTGGGCATTGTGGCAGGCACCTATAGTCCTAGCTATTCAAGAAGCTGAGGCAAGAGGATTGCTTAAGCCCAAGAGTTTGAGGCTGCTGTGAGGTATGACACCAGGGCACTCTACCCAGGGTGATGGAATGAGACTCTGTCTCAAAAAAAAAAAAAAAGAAATTATTCCTTGTATCTTCTTGGATCTTCATGGAATAAAAGTTGAATACAACAGCAAAGAAATCTTCATAGCCAAATAAAGTCATGGAAACTAAATAACCTTAAGCTGAATGACAGCTGGGTCA
>CAUYRH010128803.1:0-15364 GCA_963574655.1 Perodicticus potto
TTATGACCATTTACTTCCCCAGAGTGTTTACAGACTCAGCAAGGTATTGTTGTACCCAGTAAGCCAGAGTTTCAGGAAAGGCTGGAAACATTTTCAGTTAAGAAATTTATCAATGGCTGACTTAAAGGTAAACTAGCTGACTTTTCTTTGTTCCAACTCCTTCAGCTTACTTTTTGATTTTCCCTTTTTCTCGGGGTGCCCTCCCTTGCCAAGAATGGGGTTTTTGGTCCCCATTCTTCCTTTACTGTTGAATGGTTTTAGTATACTCATGGAATTTTAGAACATTTTCTGTACCTCTCCCTCTACATATTACTTAGAGCCACAGTCCCCAACTTGTGGAGCTGGGACTATACTGTACTGGTCCTGCCCAGTGAGGAGCCAGGTCTTACAGCAAGAGGTGTGTGGAGGGTGAGCGTGCAAGCTCCATCTGCATTTACAGCTGCTTCCCAGGGCTGCCTGGGCTCTGCCTCCTGTCCAATCAGCAGTGACATTAAATTCTCGTAGGAGCATGAGCCATACTGTACACTGCACATGAAAGGGATATAGGTATGCGTGCTCCTTATGACAATCTAATGCCTCATTCTTTTAGGCAAATGTAATGCATTTGAATCATCTCCAAATCATCTCCTCAAACCCTAGTCCATCGAAAAATTGTCTTCTATAGAACTTGTTACTGGTGCCAAAATGGTTGGAGACTACTGCTTTGTAGGGTAAAATACTTAATATTCTCAGATAATATCTAACATTTGCCAACCACGTAAATGTCTATGAGATTTTTTTTTAATATATATCCTATGATACTTTTGAATACTGTTCAGACCTGATCTGGTTGCCTTACATTTTCTGATAAAAGTAAAATTTAGTATTATACGAAACTGTTTAAATTTAGGAGAAACTGCTTCTCCTGCTTTGATTTATAGTCTCTTAGTCAATTCACATGATATTATTTGTTATGACTCATATCTTAAAAATAAGTCAATTAAAGGAGGAGCAGATGAGAGAATAACAATTTCACTTTGGTGTACAGAAAGCCAGCAATTCTGTACAGCAGTGGGAATATTTCCACAAAGAACTGCTCTTATTCTTGTTACTTTTATACTTTCACAATAAAAGCATGAATCAGCAATATTATTAATCATCACAGTAAACATTAAATAGATTTCTCCTCATGTAAGATTATAAAATATCCCTTCATCTTAAAGAGATTATATCTTCAAAGCATTCCCACTCTAGACTAGCTCCATAGCTAGTCAGTACATGAAATGCACCCTGTCCTTGACTGGGACCATGGCCCTTGAAACGTCTAGTCTCTGAGCTTTATCTATCACAGAAGGCCTTACATGTGAATGAACAGTTCTCAATGGTGGCATATGGGCTCATCCAGCCCTGCCAGGGCCTGTCCAGCAGTGCCCTGTGAGTAATAATCATTTAGGATAACACTGACCTCCATCACCTGGACCACACACCTAAGCAAGTGACCTGTGATTTCAGGATGGTAATTCCCTGACAGGGTGCTTCTCCTTTGTGCCCTGTGTTTGAGGAGGCTACCTACCCACTTCCTTCACTTGTACAACCTTCTGCATACTATTGATACTTTGATGTTATGAGAAAGCCTGCCAGTGCCTTCCAGATCTCTCAGTTCCTTTCTGAAGTCACAAATAAATGAAAGTTGAAATAGTCATTAGACCCTAGGGGCTGGGAGACTATGTAAACACATTTTGGATTTTAAAAAGGTAGGATTTTTACTGATCACTGTCTAAACACAATGTGTTTCTCAGATTAAATTATATAAAATCCTTTTGTGTAAAAAATCTTTCATCTCTCTTACACACAACCTTTCTAGACAAAATGCCCAGCTCAAAATAGTAAGTATGTTTTTTAAATGTTAAATTTGATTATTGAATTGGACCTGCTGTGTGGCGTAGCCCCTGCCTCCCCAAAGCTCTACGCGTCAGCGTTAGTGGGGGCAGCTCAGTTTCCTCACTATGTTATGTGCTCTTGTGCGTCCTCACTTGCTCTCCCCGCCAACCCCAGCCCGCCTTTGAGGTGAGACATACCAATGGTCACACAAGGAGTCCTGCTACTGCGTCCCTGGGAACCCAAGTCCTGCCCTGAGTTCTGGGATAAGCTGGTGTCACAAACAAACAGGACTGTTTAAGAAGAATTTCTTCAAGAAGAGGCTCTGAAACTACGGAATGAACTGAAGTATCTGGACTGGACTAACAGCCCTAAGGCAGGAGGCCATACAATGGGAGCCCAGATCTGGAGCCCTTCAACCTGGTTCCTTGCTCTGGGGACTCTAACCTTGCAAACTGGGATTGTACTTCTCCTGTGTATGTCAGGACACCGCCTTTGCCCAGAAGGCATTTAGGTCAGCTTCAACATATTGGCCAAATTCACACAGAAACTAGAGGAGGCCTCCTGACTCTCTAAAGTAGTCAGAGAAAGGCTGGCTGGGGCAGCAGTTGGGAGTAATGTCACGCTCAGTCCTCCAGGTAGGCCTGGTCTTTCTGATTGAGGTACACCTGATTCATGGTTCTTGGTGCAATCCGGAAAATCTGACCCGTTCAGGTTCATGATGAAGGAGACCGTATTTCTACCAGGGCCCTGAAAAACCAGTGTGTGGAGCTGAGGAGTCTGCTCCTGGCCAAAATCCCATGGCAATCACAAACAGGTGGTTCAGGCGGAAGCTGCCTTGACCTGGTGCACAGCCAGCACAGTTCCGTCTCTGAAAGGGAGCTGTAGTCAAGGGTCAGGCCCCCCCGTCCTGCCTTGCTCTAATATGGACGTTGTGTTCCTGGCTCACGCACCTCCACTGGGAGGCCTGTTTACCTGGGGGCCTTGGAGTTAGAGATTATCCTCATCTGGGGTGTAGGAGAAAACTGGAAGACACTTTTGCTCCACTGTGACTCAGTATTCTGTATTTTCTCACTCCTAGCCTTTTCCTCTCTCCCTCTCTCCTTACCTCCCCTCCTGTACTCTAAGGTCCATCAAACATCAGCATCTTTGGATTGGGGGCTCCATCAGCAGAGAAGTGATCCTGGCGTCTGCACCGATCCACCTGATCTTTGCCCAGTGCAGTTCCATGGGATAATTGGAGCACGTGAGACCTGGAACTCACTCTGGCTCAATCTCTAGCCTGTGCTGTCACAGCAAATTACTAAAGGCTTGACTGGTCCCTCTTATTTTGGGTTGTTGCTTTATTTGACTACTCACATACCTACAACTCAGCTGATATTGGTGTATAGAACTTTTATCCTGCAACTTTGCTGAATTGATTCATTCTAGGTCATTTCATTTTAAGCAGATTCCTTAGAATTTTCTACTTATGGGATTATGTCACTTGAAAATATAATTTTACTTATGCCTTTCCAATCTGGATGCCTTTAATTTCTTTTTATTGCTTAATTGCTCTGGCAAGAACCTCTAGTACAACTGTGAATAGAGTCAGTGAGAGAATTTCCTTCATCTTGTTTCTTCTCTTATGAGGAATACATCCAGGCTTTAATGAGCGTATTTTCTAGATTTGGTTTTCTTGTCTTCCCTTTATTCAATTGAAAAAGTTCTCTTATATTTCTAATTTATTGAGAATTTATGTGTGTGTGTATACATGTGTGTTTGTATTATGAAAGAATGTTGAAATTGGCAAATAATTTTATTATATGTAATGAGTTGATTGTGCTTTTTTCCCCTTTATTTAATTAACATGGTATATTGCATTGATTGAGTTTTAAGCATGGAAATAAGCTTGTATTTCTGGAATAAATCTCAGTTGTATTTAATACTTTTATGTTTGCTAGACTTGGTTTGCTAATATTTCTTGAGGATTTTTTTATCTACATTCATAAGGAAATTGATCTATAGTTTTCATTCCCCATGATGGCTTTATTTCATTTAGGTATCAGAGTAATACTAGCCTCACAGAATAAGTTGGAAATATTTCATTTTATTATATTTTTAAATTATTTTTGTGAAGAAATAATATTAGTTCTTTTAAAAATTATGTATAATTTACTGTCATAGCAATGTGGATCCATGGCTCTATTTGGTAAAAGTTTTAAAACTACTAATTCAATTTTTTTACTTACAAGTCTATTCAGCTTATCTGTTAAATTTTGAATGAGATTTGTAGATTGTGTCTACAATCTCATTCATTTTTGAATGACATTTGATAGATTGTATCTTACTTGAAATTTTCCTTTTAGCTATGTTTCTAATTGTTGGCATAGAGTTACTCACAGAATTGCTTTATGATCCTTTTTATATCTGTAGGTTTGGTTATGATGTTACTTTAATGCCCAATTTTAATCATAGGAGTTTTTATTCTTGATCTTGTTATTGGTAAATCTAGCTAAGTTTGTTAATTTTGTTGATTTTTTAAAAATGTTTCCTTTCATTGAGTTTATTACTTTTCTCATTTCTATTTCATTTATATACATTCCAATCTGTATCATTTTATTCTTTCTGCTTGCTTTAAGTTTAGTTTTCTTTCCTTTCAAAATGAGAGATTTGCAATAAAATACCAAGAAAATGATGCAAATATCAGGGGAAAGTTGCTTTTCCATCTCTTGTACACTCTAAATAGGTGTGTCTCTCAGCACTGAAATTTAATCCAGAAATTGGGTTTGTACCCCATAGTGCTTTCAGTGGAGAGACTAGTATAATTATAATGATATACTATTTTTTTGCTTGAATTTTTTCCTCTTTTCAAAGTTAGAATTACTACAATACAATTTTTATATCAGATTTCTAATGGGGAAATTTGAGTTTTTGCATTAGCAAAGCGTGTGTTTTAAAGCAAAGCCCTACCGAGCCCACATTCTACACACCCTCACATGCACCTCGTCTTCTGCAGGGCTCTGAGAAAGGCGTCCTTGACCTGAGTGTTCCTCAGGCTGTAGATGAGGGGATTCAGCATTGGATTAAAGAGACTGTGAAACAGAGACAGCATTTTCTCCTGTTCTTCTCGTTGCTTTGAGTCAGGCACCATATAAACCAGCATGGCTATGCCAAAGAAGAGCCCGACCACGCAGAGGTGGGAGGAGCAGGTGGAGAAGGCCTTTTTGCGGCCCTCCTTTGACTGGATCTTGAGGATGGCCCAGAGGATGTACGTGTAGGAGACAAGCATTAGGCAAAGGGGCCCAACTAAGACAAAAACACTGGCAGCAAAGAGGACCACTTGGTTAACCCAGGTGTCAGCACAAGCCAGCTTGAGGACAGACAGGATTTCACAGAAGAGATGGTTCACAGCCTGGGGCCCACAGAAGGGCAACCTTAGAAGGAGACTTGCATGTACTATGGACAGAGTAAAGCCACATGCCCAGGACGTGACGGCCAGGATGGTGCACACTCTCCAGCTCATGATGATAGTGTACTGGAGAGGGCAGCAGATGGCCACATACCGATCGTAGGACATTGCCACCAAAATCAGGCACTCTGTAGCAGCAAAAGCCAAATACAAGAATATCTGCACTATGCAGGGGACAAAGGAGATGGTACTTTTCTGGTTCAGTAGATTCGCCAGCATCTTGGGGACATTGTTGGAAGCATAGGACATGTCAAGAATGGCCAGGTGTGAGAGGAAGAAGTACATGGGTGTGTGCAGTCTTTGGTCCAGAAAGATGAGTCCCAAGATCACACCATTTGCCAGGAGACTGAAGACATAGAACAGGGAGAAGATGCAGAAGAGGAGGAGCTCCATCTTTGCACCGAGCTGGAAGCCCACTAGGATGAATTCTGAGACCCATGACTGGTTGCCTCCCATTCCCAAAGGACACTTTGTCAGTGGCTGAAGTGTCACAGGAAGGTCGGAAGTGGAGAGTCAATGAAAATTTGGGTCATTTATCTAAATGGAGCTCAGAGCAAGGTCATATGATCCTATTAGGCAGTGCCCCCGACTTCCCAAGACTTGCTACCTTTCTGTTTTTAGCATTTATCTATGAAATAAACTTAAACTTACAGAAAGTTGTCAATGTCAAGAATTTTGCCAATTCCTGTGTACCTTCATGCAGATTAGCAAATGTTTATGTTTCTCTCTTATTTGTCTTATTCTCTTGCTCTCTAGATACTTATTTGGTTGAATCATTTGAGATTAAAGGGCAAAAATAATACCAGTTTATCCTTAAATTCTTCATTTTTTTTCACCAGAAAATAAAATAACTCAGTAACCTGACCACAGTGTAATTATTAAAATTAGGAAATTTTATATGGGTTGTTTTTTTTTCTCCACTATCCAGTATTCTCCCTCCACTCCCCACCTATGCAGGACCTCATCCAAGATCACATGTTGTATTTAAGGTCACCTGTTTTCAGTCTCCTTGACTCTGTAATATTAATATTTACCCAGTCTGTTTGTGATTTTCCAGACAGTGATATTTTGAATACTATACAGCAATTGTTTAGTAAGCATTTCAAAAATTGGGAGTGTATAATGTTCCTTATGTCTTTATTCAGATTATTCATTTTCTACAGAAAAAAATAGGGTCCTTTTGTGTGCATTCTGAGTAAGTGTGTGATGATAATTTGGCTTATTATTGGTGCAGCTAAGATGGATCACTACATGAAGATGGTGTTTCCCAGATACTCCACTGTAAATTCATTGTTTTTCCCTAATTAGACTCTGGAGTATTCATTAAAATTATGAGCTATCTTGTTCCTCATAGAGGAACTACTCATTATTAGCTTCTTTCAGTCACTATAGTATTTTAGCATCCATCAACTATCTTGCCTGACTGAGTTATTACTATCACCAATTACTAAATGGTGATTCAAAATGGGTTGTTCTGACTCTATCATTGAATTTATATTTATTAGTTGCAATTTGGGTATAAAGACATGTTCTATCTATCTATCGATCTATCTGTCTATCATCCATCTATTTATCCATTAGTCTATCAGCATGGACTCAGAATTTTTTTATTCAATGGGTTATATACTTCATTATTATCATTTTTTTTTCTGATGCTTTTCTTTCTGTTTGTGGACCCCCAGGCTTGCTCCTTTGTTCTTTAACATGCTACCATCAAGTCTGAGCACTTCCTTCCTGCTGACATGACCAGATGTTTCAGGCTCAGCTTATATATTCTTCACTTTAGCCACAAAACAGCCATTTCACCATAAAGATCTAATTACCTTTAATGATGAAATATGTTTATAAACCAATATCTGGATTTTAAATATTTTATCATGATTTTGATCATGAAGATTTCATATATTTCATTTATGCTGATTTAAAAGTAACAGCACAGAACTTGAGAAGGTACACAAATTGTTAGAGGATCAAACATTCAAAGATTACTTCTAGAAACTGAATACAACTTAACTGACATCCCTTAGGGAGTCACATGTATTTCTAGATTCAGTAATGAAAGGTTTTGAGAATTTTGAATACCCCTTTGGAGGAAATGAAGCATAGATAAATGTAAATTTGCAGCCAGGCCTATATTGATTTGGAAAAGTCATAGGGGTCTTTCATAAATACTACTGTCATTACCCAGTGTGCTTACCCTCCAGCCTCCTTGTGTAAGCAGTGGAGTCCCAAGCCTCTTCTTTTAGAGGGTTTTCTTGGTTATATATAGCTTACTACACAGAGAAAGGAGGCAAACTATTTGATGTTGTCTGGACCCCGTTAAAAGTACACTTTATAGATGGCCTGAAAAGGGAGTGTTTCCTATTCTAGGGAAGTAGAGGAGATTCATAAGGGTAGGCTCTTCAGGTATCTTTTAAATGTATAGTCTTGGTCAAGAATAACAGTTAAAGAGTTATGTCCTCACCATGAATAATACTCAATATAATATCAAAGGGGAAGAGGTGTTGACATCAAGCACCACTTACTTGAATAGAAATGGTTCTTCACCAGACAATCAGTGCTAATGTCTTGTACTTCTTTGTCTCTTAAAATAACTGCTATAGTTACAGAAAAAACAAAGACTTATGAAATGGTTATTAATTAGATGAATGGTATTTTAGTTAGTTTTATGTATAGTCATTCATGATACTATGTATAACTATATGTAATATATAATGTGTATATTACATGTACATAATATATATATTTATCTATTTACCAAGATGTGGTTTATACTTTTTTAAAAAGCACAATTACAATTTGATTATTTGAATGTTTAACCTAATTAAAAGCAGTGTTTGCAAAATATAAATTCAAGTAAGCATAAAGATATATACTATATATTACCTCTGTAGATAAAATGGCCATCTGTAAACATTTCTATAGTGGATTGAATGTGACCAAGAAAGATATGTCCTCATCCTAATCCCCAACACTGGTGAATATTGCCTTATTTGGAAAGAGGGTCTTTGTAGCTATGATTATTTGAAGAATCTTGAGATGAGATAATCCTCAATTTTATCAGTAAGCCCTAATTCCAATCACAAGAGTCCTCAAGAGATTAAGGCACAAGGAAATTGTGAACAAACTGGGGAAGGAACATAGAGGCAAGATGATGTGAAAATGAAGCAGAGAGAGATATAGCCAGAAATCAAGGACGCTGACCAGAGCCAGAAGTTGAAAGAAACAAGAAATGCATTTTCCCTTGGAGTTTCCAGAGGGAGCATGAGCCTACCAGATTTCAAACTTCTCTCAGATTCCAGAACTGTGAAAGCATAAATTCCTATTGTTTTATGCAACCACAGTTGTGGTAATTTGTTAAACCAGCTATAAAAAACAAACAGTATCTTACACCTGCTTTGAATCGATGTTTATAATAAGACAATATCGGAGCAATAGCATTTCGGAGAAACCGCTTCTTATGGAGGTAAAATAACGTAAGAGGTAGGGTTGAAGATATGTGTGACAATATTGCGAACTTTTGCAAACTGTAAGTCTAAGAGAGATCAGTTACATGGGCAGTGTTTCTTTGGGAAACTTGATTCAGTGAAACAGAGAAACAAAATCATACATTTTAAAATTTCTATACATATATTGCTTTGGAAGAAGGTTCTACATATGTGTGCATTAAATTATTTTTGCCATAATTAAAGAGCATAGTATGCTTAGTGAGGGATAGTAACATTGAGACAGTTGGATAAAATACTCAATGTGTGAAACACATTTAATTTCTGAATGGAAAGGATGATAATATTGCTGAAGACAATTCAGTCTATTGCCACCTGGTAGCAATAGACATTGTTCTTGACATTTCACTCTAGTATTTTTCCTGGATTAATACATCTTATCTTTATTATCCTTTATATTTTGCAGTAAGAAATTGGCAACACAAAAAATAAAATTCAAGATAGATTAAAATTTTTTAGCAACTATCTTGGTGGTGATACCTAAAATATTTACCTTCCTAATAAACAACAGAAGCTCAAAAACAGAAGGTTCCCCCCCCCCATGATTAATATCAGCAATTTTCTACACTGGCAGGCCTGCCATCCAGTAAATTTCTTCAGCTAAGGTGCTTTATTCCATTTTTCCAATTCTTAATAGAAATGTTGGCTTTTGACTTGTTCTATCCTATTTTGTTTGTAGGATAAATATTCATATCAAATATGGTGACTTCCCAAATCTGAGAGTGGTAACCTGGGATAGTTCTGAAAAATATTATGAGAAACTTACCTCTTATGCTGTTTCAAATAGAAAAAGATTTATTGCAGCTGTGTTTTCCACTGAGAGAGGGTTTCCTGGCCATTAATATCCTTATTTAGGCTAGGTAATAGATAAAGTCCTTCCATTGATTTGGCTATTGGAGAACTTTACTCAGAGATGATGCCTGGCTATCAAGACTCTCCTTCTCTGATCCCCTTCTCATGGAGACAATGGCACTAGCTCTGTCCAGCACAGTCAGGACACAGGGAGAATGGTGGTGAGAGGGAGCCTTGGGTTACCCTGTTCATAGTACAACAGAAAAAGTACTCTGTGGGGAGGGACCACTGGTGTCTATTCCAACTATCTGCAATAAATACTTTGATTCAGGAAGAAAGAGTGCCCAGGGATGTCCATCCTCTGGCATACCTATGATAATTTCTTCTGTCATCCTGTCCTATTTCAACTACCTGTACTGAAAACTACCAGCCAGCACAAATGCATCCCTTCTCCATAAGAAACGCTCGCACTGGACTTTCTCTCAGGAAAACACTTTGGGAATAAACCCTGCAGAGATGAGATCCATACCTCTGAAATGTGTATAGAACACTACTCCCTCTGGCAGCCTTCATAGGATTAAATCCCATATATAGACAGATTCAAAGGACTTGCTGAAATTCTTCCATGAACCCCAAGAGCTTTGATCTTCAGTTTCTCTTGAGAATTCAGATTCCCAGAAGAATCATAAGGTGTTGTACCTATTTATCTTCTCCCTTAAGGAGAAGAGGGAAAGAGATCTCTGGAGGGGAGCAAAGATTATGTCTGACTGTCCTCCAAGGAAAGGTTCTAGGGAGTAGGGAGGGCAGATATTGGCATGGCATGGTTTCTGCATAAACTTTCCAATATCTCAAGGATCATCAACTTGAGACAGGTATCACAAATCACAATATCAGAACTCTCAAAATCATTACAGTTTTGTGCTTCTGTACAAACACCATTAAAGTTTATGAGAGGCTATGAGTTTTAGATGGTTGAGGGATGGATCTCATGAAACCTGGTTTGCCAATCCTGAGAAGTAATAGATCTCACAGAGCCAAGATGTATCCCTGTCTGCAGTAGGAAGTGCTGGAAACAAGTGAAGAAATGTTAAAATAGCTATAAGCAACAATTATTGAGCCCTTATTATGTTTCAGAAAATGTGTCAAATGCTTTAAATGGACAATATGTATGAGGTGGACATAAAGTTCATGTGCAATTTAAAATAGTTTAACATAGTAAATAGAACATAAACTTTATGTCCAACCTGTATTAATGTAATCATCATCCTTATTTACAGATATGAAGAATGAAGTTTGAATATACCATTTGCTGTTCTTTAAGCATGGTACAGGGATTCTGAGATGCTTTCAAAGACTCTGTGGGAATATAGCTTTCTAAAAAATAATGCTTAGAGAATTTTTATCTTTTTTACCCTTATTTTCTCATGAGTGTAAATTTAATTTTTCCAGAGGCTACCTGATAAGTGATATTACAACAAATAGAATGCAGAAGAAGATACAAAATGCAACTATCTTCTATTAAGCCAGATAGATAAAAATGCAAAAATGTGAAACATAATTATATTTATACTGTTTTATAAAAGATAGTTTTTTTCATAAAACATTTATAATAACCTATTATGGGAACCTTCTAAAGTTAATTGGAAGTAAATATTTAATAAATTTTCAGTTTTAACTTCTACATGTATTATGATAAATATCAACAAATATACCTACCTATGTGTGCAAAACATCTTCAGATCCTCAATAATTTTTAGGAGTTTAAAAGTATCTAGAGGCTGAAAAGTTAAAGAGTCATTGCATTAAGTGATAGATCACCAATCTAGCAAGATAAGAGCTGGAAACAATTTAGAAACAGATGATCTTTATTTAATACCAAAATTTATTCATTTTCTATCTCCATTGCAATAAACTGATGAAAACTTTAAGTGACTTTAAAATAACATGTATCTGCTATCTCACTGTTTAAGTTGGTCCTAGTGTTTAACTGTTTAAAAGGTTCCTGGTGTAGCTGAGGTGGAATTTCCACACAGATCTCACGGGGTAAATCATGCTGGCTGAGTCTGCAATCCCCATCTGGGATGCTCTTTCAAGTTTGGTCAGTGGTTGAACTTGATTCCTGTGACCGTAGGACTGAAGTTTTTGTCCACTTCTTGTTTTTGCTGGCTGTCCTTTGGCGTTGCCCTCAGCTGCTGGCTACTACTTTTTGACGCTCACACACCCAGAAATGGTTTGTCAAGTCCTTCACACCCTTCAAATCTCTCTAACTTCCTCTTCGGCAGCTAGATGAAGAAACATCCAGCTTTTGGAAGGCTCACCTGAGTATCATCAAGATAACTTCCACATTTTAAGATGCATTGATTTGCAAAGTCCCTTCACAGCACTACTCAGATTAGAGGTTGAATGACAAAAATCTTAGGGGACTTTGTAGAGAATTCTGCCTATTTCACAAAACCTTTTATTTAAACCACTGAGTAGTGTTTACATTTTTTTTTTTTTTAGATTCTGTATCTTTCTCTCAACAAGATGCCGCCCTTTCAATGCTATATTTATTTTCAGACTCCTATTGTAAGAGCACCTCTCAGACTACATTGTTGGGCTAGCTAAAGGGAAGCCACTTTGCTTCCAGTGTGCTTCTAGCTCGTCCTGTCCTAAAAAGTTTAGAATGAGCCTGATGCTTGCTTGCACAGCTGGCAGGTCCAAGACTGGAAAACAAGCTTGAGGAAAAACAGATCAAGATTGCAAAACAGGCCAGCTACAGACTGATGATGACAAGCTCCTCCAGCCAACCTACTGTTTGCCTCTAACCATGAAGCAAGTCCTGATGACTTGCACAAAGCTTGCTTTCAGCCACAAACCCCCTTGATCTCTTCCCTTTACAAGTTACTCAGTAAGCACAGAAAGATGAGAGGGTCTTTAAGACTTCTGTGTGGCATCTCAGGCTGCTAGAACTTGAATAAACCACTTTTCCTCCTCCATGTTTGGCAGCAGGTGTCAGCGGCAAACCTGCATTTGGTAAAAAATACTGTTCTAGATTTCCTACCCCAAATAATAGTGGCCTTGAAACTAAATTCAGAAGGAACAATTTCCTTGTGCATGTCTTAATCTAAATTATACAATTAGAATAGTTTAAAAGATTCTTTTTATATTTCAAATTTATATGAATTCAACTGAGTTACCCCTTTCTTACATGAGGTTGGACAATTAAGTTCATGAACTTCTCCTACAATAAGTGCTGCATAAGTCATTGCTGAATATGACCATGGTCACCTTTGAAGTACTCCCCTTGGAAAGCCATGCACAGATGCCAACACCTAATCTACCCTTCAAAGCAATTTTGGGACTCATTTTCTAGCATGGCCATCAGAGGTGTCCTTGTGTGAGGAAAGACAATTAAGTTCAAGAACTCATCCTTGCAAAAGTGCTTTAAAAAGTGGACAAGGCACTAGCATTGGTTCCTACCTTCCCAAGGCAAAAACTTTGACAGTGACCCTTATGATATTCAGCAGTGAGGTGTATAGCACTTTTTCTAGGACCAGTTCACAAACTCAGTTGTCTGAGTCTGTATGCTTATTTTCATTGACTTTCTTGGCACCTATTGAAACATTTAGTGATGAGCTTTTATTCCAAGTTTTCAGTGATGGGTCCTATGAATGGTGTGCTCTGACTTCCTTAGGGGGTGGAATAGCCATGGATATTAAGTCATGTCATATTTTAGAAGTTGTGGAAGGAGGTAAAGCCTCACTCTGAAGTGACAACAAAATGATCGCAGGGTTTTGCCTATAAAATGCATCTCATCACATGCTCCCTGAGGTCTCACCCAGTAAGGGAGCCTAATTTTCAATAAGCTTAACTTAGTTCACTTTTAGATCTAGAATAAGAATTCATAAAGTACTGTCCATGAACCCAATTTGAACAAGCACCTGTTTGTGTAAATAAAGTTTTATTGGAACAAAGCCCCTCCATTTGTTTACACATGATCTACGACTGCTTTTGTCAGAGTTGAGTTGTTAACACAGAGAAGAAAAGCCTCAAAGCTTTAAGTATTTGCCTGTGAACCATTAAAGGAAAAAGTCACTAACTGTTGATATATAGGGTGGGTACTGTGCTTCTGTTAATTCAGATTCACCTGGGTATTATGGATACAATCTTTGGTTAGTTTCAAACATTTATCAATTATTAGATAAGATTTTGAATAATCCCAATGCTGAATAATCCATTAAAAATTTTAGACATTTTTGTTGATATGAAATTAGTATCTATTGGTGGCTTTAATTTAGTTTATTGCTAATGGTGATGACCAGCTTTCTATGTGTTTATTAATCACTTGTATTGTCTGTAGAAGTATCTATTCATTTATTAGCTAATTTTGTGACATTTGGTTGATTATCTTTTCTATTTTTTCTTTGAAGAAGTTTGTCAGGTGTACTGTTGACAGTTCTGCTTCTGGGCATATGTGGTCTGAAGATCACTTGGTCAGGGGCTTATATTTCATGTTTCTTTATGGTGCCTGATATGAGCAGAGTAATTTTAAAGAGGTCCAATATTTATCAAAGTATAAAATTTTATGTCCAGTGCTTCTTGTGACCTCTCTATGAATATGCCTATCCAAGATCATAAAGGCATTCACTAATTTTATTCCAAATGTTTTATGCCTTCCGTTTATCTGTATGGGTCTGTAGTGTTCTATATTAATGTTCCTTTATCCTACCAGAGGACAAAAAGGCCAATGTCCATACTCACAGGGAGCAGAGCCCCTCTAGACGATGCCCTTTGACATCTCTCACGTGGGCCTCTCCTTCCTCAGCACCCTCCTCAGGGCCCCCTTGACCTCTGAGCTCCTCAGGCTGTAGATCAGGGGGTTCAGCATTGGGTTGAAAAGGCTGTAAAACAGAGAAAGGATCTTCTGCTGCTCCTCAGGATGGCGGGACTTGGGGGCCATGTACATGACGATTGCGCTGCCGAAGAAGAGCCCAACCACGCAGAGGTGGGAGGAGCAGGTGGAGAAGGCCTTTCTGCGGCCTTCCCCTGACCGTATGCTCAGGATGGCCAGCAAGATGCGTGAGTAGGAGCCCAGCACCAGGCAGAGGGGCCCCACCAGGATGAACACACAGGCTGCGAAGATGACTAGCTGGTTGAGCTTGGTGTCAGCACAGGCCAGCTTGAGGACAGACAGGATCTCACAGAAAAAGTGGTTGATTTCATGAGGCCCACAGAAGGGCAGCCTCAGGATGAGGACCAAATGGACCAGAGCCAAGAGGAAACTAAACACCCAGGAAGAGACTGCCAGGACAGTGCACACTCTCCAGCTCATGATGACAGTGTAATGTAGGGGATGGCAGATGGCCACATACCGGTCATAGGACATCACCACCAAAATCAGGCACTCAGAGTGAGCAAAAGCTAAATACAAGAACGTCTGCATTATGCATGGAACAAAGGAGATGGTTCTCTTCTGGCTCACTAGATTTGCCAGCATCTTGGGGACATTGTTGGATGCATAGAACATGTCAGTGATGGCCAGATGTGAGAGGAAGAAGTACATGGGGGTGTGCAGTCTGGAGTCCAGGCAGATCAGGCCCAGGATGACCCCATTCCCCAGCAGGGTGAGTGTATAGAAGAGAGAGAAAAGTCCAAATAGGAACAGCTCCAGGGCAGGGTCAACCTGGAATCCCAGCAGTGTGACTCCCGTGATCCACGTCTGATTGCCTCCCATGCTCTTGTGGCAGAGAAAGATAAATCCTCATCGGAACAGGAA